>WBMW01000664.1:2245630-2276564 GCA_013396635.1 Penelope pileata
AAAAAAAAAAAAAAAAAAAAAAAAAAAAAAAAAAAAAGTGTGTGGGGGGTGTCTCAATTTTTTTGTTGTTGTTTTTGTCTTTCCATGGTGGTATCTGTCCATCTTTTTTTCAGTCCTTGTGATCACCGAAGTGTGATTCTTGTTCCCGATTCAATGTCTGAAAGTCTTCTTGGTAGATAAGAATCCTGACATAAGATTGTGTCTTCAGTAGGCTAACTTAACTTTCTGCGTTAGGGCTAAACAGAAACAAAACCATGTGAGGGAAACGACTGTGTGCTTGTCGTCAAGACAAATGAATTTGGAATCCAGAAACCTTTAGGTATTTTGCACTTGTTAGGTCACCTTCCCTCTAAATATCTGGTAGACATAGGAATCCACTTAGTGCACTGGCAAGAGGAGGGACCTCCTATTTGCTGTGTTCTGAATCATAGAAAGGTGTTTGTCTTTTCCTCAGCACTCCCTTGGGTAGAATTTTTTTTTTCTATGTAAAGGTAAAAGCTTTATATAAAAAAAAAAAAAAAAAAAAGCTTTATATAAAAGTCCAAGACATTTTTAAATTGACTATAGAATTGGGATTTTACTTCACCTGCCTAGTGGACAGCATTGTTCAAACAAGCTAATATTTGGGGCAAAATAGGGAATGTATCAGAATAAATCTAAGCTAGTTTCAGAATGCTATCAAATAGCCTTTTAACTTAGACAAGATAAATGCTTTGTGCTTTGTTACTCTGGGAGAACAAAGAAGTTTTTGATATGTAAGTGGAAAAATACGTGTATTTGGATTTCCTTTAGAGGAGTACAGGCCAGAGGGTCTTTGTCATTCTTATTTAAACTGTGAAACTTCTGCAGCTGATTTAGTGCAGCACAAGTGCAGTGTGGTGTGTGAGCAAAAAAGAGTCAGTTTGGGAACTTTGGGGAGATAACTGTTAGGCAAAAAAGTGGTGGGAAAGTAACACTGCTTCCTAGTAGAGCATCTTCTCTCATCACGTTAGTGTTCTTGGTTTAGAGTGAAAAGATTATAATAATATGTAATTTCAGTTAATACAATGAAACATCTTTGTTTTACCTGTAGTGCTGAGACTAACCGCAGTGCTGTTTTTGCTTCCTTCTACAGGTTGCCTTTCTGAAGATGTGAAGAACTCAGATACCCACGTTGAAAACTATTCTCAAATTCACTTTCAGCAGACGTGTACAGGAATTTCCAATGGCTTGACGTCCAGAAAAAAATCCACTGACAATACAAAGCAAAGTGAGCGGTGGTGTGTTGTTCTTCATATCTGGATGTGATTCAAAAGCAAAGACAGAGTTAACTTTTACATCCAGTGCATTCTTAGATATCACTGTAAGAGTGACATACCGGTGACATCCAGCTGGGATGATTTATAATCTCTTCAATGCCAAAAGGAGATTTTCTGAGTGCTTAATACTACCTTTGTTGGACAGTATTTGGTAGTCCTGTGTGTCCTGAGGAAACTGGTAGCAAAGAGAGCTTCTAAAATATTTAATGTTATGGATGCTGAAGTATGTTATGTCATTTCTTTGCTCTGGTAAAGTTAGAAGTCCAACTTTAAAATAAAATCTATTTTTTTTTCCAACTTGTATGTTTATCATGTGTATTGATTCCACATTAGTGTTTACCTTCTTCCTTGAGGGAGAAGAACGACAGTGTTTTGTACTCATGTAGAGTTCTGTGAAACTGATGATGTTTTGGAGAATCAAGGTGTTACGGTTCTTTGGAATAATTATTCCTTCAGCTTTGAAAAAGAGTATGCATGTGGGGGCTGGCTTTGCAGAAGCTGCTGGAAATGAAGGATACTTGTAGCAAGCCAGTACAGCTGACCTAAATTGTCCTCTGCTCTGTATGCGTACCTGCCTTTCACAGGAGTGACAGCATTTTTCCATAGGACACAGAATCTGTTGCCATTTTTGTTTTTGGAGTGGATTGCTTGATTTCTGTGACTTCCCAGAATGTGACTGAGCAATTTGCAGACCAAAGACATTCATATTGCACAAAAATGCTCCAACTTCAAAATCTTTCCTGACCTATTTAAATGACCCCTGTTTTGGTTTTGCAAACATGGAGCAATGAAGTGTGTGCGCTGTTTTGGTTATGTCTGTGTCACATCCCAATTCCTTTGCTCTTGTGGCTATAAGCAGTAAATCTGACATTAGTACTGTGTGCGGTTACAGAATGATGAAGTACTGGAAACATGCATCAGCCCCATCCTGCCATGCTCCTACAGCTGGCTCAAGAAGCAAATCCCGAGAGAGCACCAAGCCCAGCGTGCACACCGATAACACTGAGTTTTTTAGGAGCTTGCGCTCTGCCTACATATGCTTAATGCTTTCCCTTTTTCTTTTTTCACCCTGCACATTGGTGTACGGGATCTGGCTGGGACGGATTTAACACTGTTTGTAGCCGCCATGCTGTGGGCTGGATTTGTGGCTCCAGCAGTGCTGATAACACAGCGCTGTTGGGGCTGCTGCTGAAGAGTGCTTGCACAGCACCAATCCTGGCCTTTTACTCCCCGATCTGCCCACACCTCCCCTCAGTGAAGAGGCTGAGGGTGGGCAAGGAGCTGGGAGAGGACATGTCATGGACAGCTGACCTGGGCTGCCCAAAGGGTTTGGGTACATCTGCAACAGAAAACTTGCTTAGCTTTGAAGCATGCGGACAAACACCATGCAGATGAAAAACTGCACCAACAGGAGTTGGCCTACCAGCTGCTTTTTATTTAGAAAACATTACTGCTTCCCCTGTTTTCCCATTGTTTTGTATCTGTTACACTCTGCATTTTTTCATGGCAGAAAGTGTCTTGACTTTTGCCTTCTATTGTGTCAAGCACACTCTTAGTCTTAAAGTAATAATAATAAATCATCCATGACATTAGGAAGTACCCAACTCGCATTAACTGAGATAGATGTGCCTCCCCTTCTAATGTGCGGTTTCCAAACAGTGTAAGGCAACAAGAAGCTATTAAAAATGTCAGCTTTAATTCTAGTATGCCATCAAGTTGTAAAGATTGCTATTGGTGTGATGCACAAAATGCCTATCTGTCAAAGCAGGGCTGTTCTCCATTAGCACCAATGGACAGCAGTGTTGCTCCTGTCATTAACGGGTCAAGCGTAGGGCTTGTTGCCTTCTTTAAATGAGCTTGACCATTATAATGAACTGAGATATATAAACTGCCATACCAAATTAAGTCCCACTGTGGTTACTTTAATCCCAAAATCAGGGTGACTTTCTAGCTCAGTTTAAATCGCCTCCAGTGTAGGTGAGGATGCACTGAACAGCAACATCAAGAGGGCTGACACTGGGAGCTCTGCTGGTGTTGCCCTGTGAGCTGAAGGGCAAGTCGTACCTTGCCTCTGTTTCACTTTTCTTTGCAGAGAGCCTTGTAGCTACAAGGAGCAGCTTTAATTAAAATTTACAGTAGATGTTTTGCTGCTGAACATTTTGGATTTAAATGCAAATGTGTTTCAGTAATTTTCTTTCTGTTCTGCTGCCTTCATGGTTGTTCCTCCAGAGCATCACTTTATGGTTTCAATTTTAGACTTTGCATTCTTTCATTTCTCTCATAGCCAACTGCATTCCATTATAAATGACAGGTTACTTGTTTGAGGTACTGCATTACCTCATCTGCGCCCTTCCTTTCAGTTACCAGCCACAGTTTTCCTGCTACTTTTGTATTGCTTTTGTTGAAGCACTGCAAAATCAGCAGAGGGACAAGTTAGAGGAACCTTGAGCAGCCTGTCTTTAGTTGGCTTCCTTAGCTTATTCTTTCAAAGTGGGCTGTATTGCCTCATGGCAGATGCCAGGGAGCGTTTCGCAATTTTCAGAGAATATCGGGGATTTTGCTGGTCCCTGTGCTAGCCGCTCAGCAGCAACTTTTGTGTCTTTCTACATCTGACCGTGACAGGTTAAGTGTGGTATTTTCCTTACTGCAGACAGCAGTTGCTGTGTTCAGATCCCATGGTGCCGTGATTCAGGGCAGGCACCATGATGTGTTCTTCTAAAGATGACCATGACTGCATTGGCTCACTGCCAAATCACGTCCAGTGGCACTTGCTTTGTTCCCATCCAGGTGACTTACACGGGAATTGCACAGAGCTGCCAGCTCTGTTCCTGGACCAGGAAGTTATCGTCAGTGGACTCCAGGAGTTTCCTGGATTGCTTGCAGCCCACCATGTTCTTTTCTCAGCATATCCAAGAGATGGAACACCTCCCCTACGAGGACAGGCTGAGAGAGCTGGGGCTGTTCACCCTGGAGAAGAGAAGGCTCTGAGGTGACCTGATAGCAGCCTTTCTGTATGTAAAGGGGGGCTACAAGAAAGAGGGGGACAGACTCTTAGCAGGGTCTGTGGTGATAGGACAAGGGGAAATAGTTTCAAACTAAACGGGGAGGTTTAGATTGGATATAAGAAAACAGTTTTTTACAGTAAGGGTGGTGAAGCACTGGAACAGGTTGTC
This sequence comes from Penelope pileata, assembly GCA_013396635.1. Taxonomy (NCBI): domain Eukaryota; kingdom Metazoa; phylum Chordata; class Aves; order Galliformes; family Cracidae; genus Penelope; species Penelope pileata. Next base: position 2,250,102 of record WBMW01000664.1, read on the forward strand.
CAGAGATGTGGTGGAAGCCCCATCCCTGAAGACATTCACGGTCAGGCTGGACAGGGCTCTGAGCACCCTGATCTAGCTGTAGGTGTCCCTGTACATTGCAGGGGAGTTGGACCAGATGGCCTTTGGAGGTCCCTTCCAACTCTAAGGATTCTATGAATTCAGCCAGTGCTTTACCAGCTCTGCATGATGCGCTCCTAGATTAGTTGGATTATTGAGTATATCCATGATGCAGTGGCTCTTCTCTCAATTCCTTTATAAACTTTGTCAAAAGTTTCTGTCTGTGACTAACAAGAAGCATGACGTGTAATGATCCAATTGTATAGTTAGTGGAGGCTGTTTTCTCAGATTACCAGACTTGGTCTTTACCAGGCTTTGATTTACGTGAATCTATTAAGAGAAGGACAAGTGCAGTCCTTTGTTTGAGCTCTGAAAGAAAACGGAGATAGAGGACAATTTACAGCTTGTGCTTTCCTGCCAAAAAGGAAAAAAAGGTTTTGTAAAATTGCTGGAACAAATATTGTTAAACACGTGACCCAAAATGACAATACACTAAATAGAGCACCTTTTAAATTGATGGCAACTGAGAAGAACTGATGGGCTGCTGTTTTGGTTGATTCGGAGTAATTACTAAAATCGTATTTTGCGGTTGAGATGCACAAACACAGCTCAACTGTTGCAGCCTCTTATCTTGAGTGTGCAAAGAGCACCGTGTTCCCACCCACAAGCACAGCTGGGGCAGGTCTGGTGGGCTGGTGCTAGGGCAGCCAACGTGGCATGAGGGAGCCCAGCAGCAGATGGGGAGCACAGCACAACAGAGGGCTCTGAAAGATGCTTGGGGGAAAACAGATTAACAGCATTCCTGAAGGAAATTATTTCCTGTCCTGAAAGGTGCTTTTAGGTTGCTGCAGGCAGGTGAAGAAACATCTTTGTGGGTTGGGGATTTTGGGATTGGTGCTGTAATTTATAAAAGGGAACGTTTCCTAGCCTGTTGGTTTTTCTAAATGATCCCACAAACTGAATATCTTTTCATATAATAATGCTGATTCTACATTTTCTCTGCTTACCTGTGAATTTGCTATGGTATACATTCCAATCGATACCTTCATCATCTAGATTTTGACACTTGCTCAGCAAGAGTCACCATTTGCACTAGAGTTGTGTTAGCTGCCATTAAATGTAGGAAATTGTTGTTTAAAGTAGAAACCGGCGGTAATTTGTTGTTATAGTTACCAGAATACTAGTAAATAAGAAAGGCCTTACATGAGCTATTAATTTTGTTGTGGATCATTCCACATTTTAGAGCAGATTTTTGTCTCTTTCTGTACTAGACAAATGTTCCACAATTAATATTAATCATTTTTACTTGGGCCATAGAGCATCATTTCAAAGCATTTTTGAAAGAGATGGAATTCAGAACCTGTAAGGCTTCGATCCCCTGAAGCCAGTCTTGTGTTACTGCTGGCACTCTTCCACGTGGTTCTGTCTCACGTGTCTACTTTCATATTCTGCTCCCTTGTAAGTTCTATCAGTTGTTTGTCCTGCTGCATTTCCTGGAAACCTGATCCAGAGCCTCACTTATCTGATAGAAATCTGATTTCTGGTGTAAGTGTATCCCTGGCTAATTTGTACCCGTTTTTTATTGTGCCAACAACATTCTTTAATGTAAGGAGTTAGTTTTCTTTCTGAGCTCTTAAACATATTTCTGTGTTTGGGGAACAACCCTTTGTCCCCTCAGAGTTCATTTCATTAATAGCTTCCTTCCCAAAAATAGATTTTGTGTTTTACTAGATTCTGTCTGTTCTGGTTTGAATTAATCTTCCTTGTGAAGGTGTGAACAAATGGTGTACAAGGTGTGGGTCTTAGCAAAGCGACATTTACTTCGTATTTCCTTTGGGAATACTTTGCCTTAAGTGTTAGCGGTTTTCTTTTCTCCATGTTTGCATCACACTCGTGGTTCGTAGCGAATGCTCCAGCTCTGATCCACTTCTGTTTCCAACTGTGGAGACCCAAGGAATGCCATTATTCTCTGGCAGAAAATCCAATTATTTTTTAAGTGTGTGACTCTGTGCTTTAGATGTTTGATCCATTCCCCGGATTTCCTGATCCTCATCTTTATTAATGATGCTTCTGACTGTTGCAAGCACAAATGTTCTTAAAACATTTCTAGTGGACCATGTCACTTTGCCATGGTCACTGTGAAAGTGTTTAATAAGATTGCTTCATAGATAAAACTGCAATCCCCTCTGGACTGTTAATTCTCTTTTTGGTTTCCACTGAGAGATTTACCTTAGGGCTTGCATTACAGACCTCAGCAGGAGTCAGGATCTCAATGCCATCATCTCAAGCTCTGTGCCAGTCCCCATCTACCATGCAGGAGCAGCGCTTCAGCTGTCATTGACAAGCGCTGGGTGTTCCTGACCATCAATGTGAAGTAGGTGCTCTAGTCAATTATTCCCTGTCTGAAGAAGATAGGTGTTCATGTATTACATACTTTTACTTGTAGGTAAAAATATTTTGTTCTTATTTATCCCTCTATTGCTGATCCATTGTTTATTTGTGGGTTTTTTGTTTTTTTTTTGATAGTCCATAGACATTGTGTTCTGGATGACTTAGTTAATTTTGATGTTTGGTGCAAAGAGAACATCATTCCCATGATCAAATGCTCTTGTAAAACAGGCAGTGTTAAAACCATCATCTACTGAGTATACATTGCATAATTTTCAGCCTTCCACCTGTACCATTTCCAAAATGCAGACCACATTGACCAGCCAATGTCACTGCATTCCTCTTGTGCCTGTCACCACAAACTGTAAATATTTTGTCTTGCTTAAGCTCAGCTTCAAGTAAGAATTCATGTTAAGCTAGCACTGTTACGGCAGGAGGATGCTAATGGTAGTGGTATGGCTTCAAGAGGTGGGGGACAGCTAAATGAGTCGAGCTTATACAGATGTCTTTGTCTGAGTAGTTACATGTTTTGTATATCACGATGTATCGTGGGCTTTATTACCCTAATGAGTGCACAACAAATGTGCACAAATCATCCACAGCTGCAAAAGATAAACCGGATCATTTTTATATAGTAGTTTAATATGATCTCTTAATTAAAGTTTATACGGTAATGCACGAAACACAAATTTACCTTTAGTATTTTGTGCCTTGGCGTGTTTTATCACATAATCCAACTGTGGTTTTAAGTTTTTGATTATATGTACAAAACGGCTTTTGGCTACTTGGAAGAAAGCATTTAGGAATTGTGAGCTCGTTGCATGTTTAGACACAGCCTCCTGTATAGCTTCAGGGATTGCACTCGCTCCTTCGAATAGGAATATCTCATACATCTGATTTCATGAGGAATTCAAGATTAAAGGTCATATACAGGCAGTCTTCACACCCAGTCTGTTGATAACATAGCACAAACTTTGACTTTTTATCCTTCTAATGAAATGGTGTTGCACACATTGCAGAACTCTGGTGATTTTATTTTACTGTGTAATTCCTGGAAAGAATAATAGCCGTGCAATAACGCACTGAGGTGTTTTACTAGAAAATTGAGGGCCAATCTTCACTGAATTTTCCAGATATCTTCTCTCCTTCCCTCGATGCTGTTGTTTTTCACAGTTGTGTTGCTTTGGTACTATCTCACTTCTGCAGCAGGCAATTTTTTAAAATGTATTCCCCAATGCACTGATGAATTTATAACTTTTTGGCAAAGGCTTGAAGACGAAGGTGCTGTTGTGAAAAATGAGCCTTGTCAACTGGAAAGCGATTTGTGATCACGAAATGTGGACAATGTGGTCAATGTAATATCTGTTTGCTTCCCACTTTCAGGTGCATCCGCTGTCACAAGGGAGATGTTACATGTCAGGGAGCATGTATGGGCTCTGTCAACTCTTCTTCGCTGTCAAATTGTATCAGATCAGCGGCTTTTTCTGTCTCTCAGAACTACAGCTTTTGCTCAGTGTTACTGGTTATCTGCGAATCTTGTGGCTAGAACTCTTGGGTTTGGGCACTGAGTTCTGTGCATCCCTGCCTGTCCCTAGCTGTGTCATTGATCTGCACTTAAAAATGGAAGAAAAGCACAATCCAGTCATGAAAGAGATGTTCTGGGGAGAAACATGTTAAAGATTTTTTTGGGTAAGCAGTCAAGGATTTCATAGACAAAAATGAATTTGCGCTGGACTGTTTGTAAAAGACAGCATGTTCTATTCCATTCTAAGTTGCATGGTGTTTTGGCACGTATGTGGAAAGCTGTTGCTCCCAGAGTCTGCTAGGAGATTATGATATTTCCTTCCCTTAACTTGTAATGCATTTACCCTGCCTGTGATTTATGTAGCTAGGAACAAGAGCTGAAGCACTTACACAGGGGAGAGGATGGGTTCCTTGTATGCCAGAACTATTAGAAGCTGAATCTTCCTGTCTTTAACCCATAGGTTAGTGTTCCAAAGGATGATGCCCTAAACCTGTTTGTATTTGTTTATTAGTTTCACTGCTGTTTTATTTCTATGCTGTTTAATGACAGCTGATGTTTCCCATGTTGTGCAGGATGCTGGGGCATTTGGTGCAGTTGCAGTGGTTCTGTCCTGCAGAGCAGCGGAGTAGCTGGGTTTCTGCAGCACGTGGGGACTGCAGATCTGGGTTAGCCAGTAAGCCGTTAGTCTGTGCTGAACTAGGAAATGATGCTTTCTATTAAACTGCATCAGCTTATTTATACTCTCACAGACTTGGCATAAATACAGTATCCAGTCTTCTTAAGACGCACACTGCTTGCTTTTTTCTAATCCACCTGTTAGAAAATCGAGAAGTTAAATGGATTATTCATTGCGTGTGTTGCTTTGATGACAGACTTGGGATTTCCTGCCTTGGATCAAGGGGCAAGGATTAGCATTGAAGATGGACTTTGGCCTTTGCCACCCAAATCTAATGCTTGCCTTGTGAAAGAGGAGCAGCCCTGCTTTTGCAGGGGATTCTAGGAGCCCCCTTCTCTGAGGTGGACACAACACTACCACCTCATAGCCACACCCCAGATGCTCAGATAAATTGTCAGGGGTATCCTTTCTTTTTATGGAGCTGTTAAGACCTAGGAGGTGTGCTGTCTTTCCTCGTTGCCGCTGAGGATTTGGGATGACTTCCCAACCAGGATCAATTTGTGTGTCATCTGAGTGTTGTTGCACTCACCACCTGTGCTGCACGTCCTCCCTTGAACACAGATCACTAGGAAGGTATGTGATACAGGAAGGTTTAGCAGAGGGACAGGCAAAGAGATGTTCTCTTCCTCATGCAGTCAGTATCAGACAAAATTTCATGTATTCACTGATGTTCTCTTGCTACCTGAGTGCCCTACAGAAGAAGCAAAACCTGAAGAGTAAGGCTGGATCCTAAAGCAAAAATTACATTAAACAGGCTGGAAAGGTTGAACTCTATGGTGAGACCTGGTGTCTACTGTCATTCTCCCTAAAAGCCTGCTTGCCTACTAAGCAGACATTTTCCTTTTGCGCCGTTAGTGTACCATGCAAATACGTGCATGCATGTGCAGCCAGAATCGCTTGCATCAGGAGGAACATAGCCTGCAATCTCCCTCCTACCTCTGAAAGCAGGGCCATCTTCCCTGAGAGACCACTTGGGCCACTTTGTGCTAGAAATGGTCTTCAACTACTGTACTAACTGAAAAAAGTTACAACACGTTTTTAAATTACACAAGAGGAAACTTTAAGAGGTAACAATCAGGGGTGAAAGGAACAAAGAGGGAAAAAATAGACGAACTGTACTAAGACTTCAGCTCTTTGCGTTCTGTGTGTAAGGGAGCCAAAACAACATAAAAACCTTCTCTGTGGCAGAAAACATCCTTCAGACTGACTCTCCTGTGCAGCCACTGTAAAGGAAGTTTAAGCATACTCAAAATAGACTTACTAAAAAAGTCGTGAGCAGGCTCTAATTTCCAGCATCGTTGTTCGACTCCGAGGCACCCAGTGTGTGTGAGCAGCAGGCACAGCAGCGAGCCCAGCCCGACTGTCACTCATGTGGGTGTTGGTGCCGAATGCTTCCATGTGCCGAGGCCTTGGGGGCTGCAAATCCCTGCTCCCTGGTGTTCCAGGCTACCCAAGGCTCCTGTGGATGAGGGTCTGTTTGAGTGGGCCAAGCTGTGCTCCCAACACAGGGTGCAGAACTGGGGAGGCTCTGGGGATGCCTTTCTGGCTCTTCCTTAAGGGACGGAGGGTGAGGGAATTAACCGATGTGGGTCCTGTTATGCCTTTTCTTTAAATGGGAGTTTCAATTAAAGCAATAGGTGCTTAGGAAAGTGTAACGGCTCCCCGTGCACTGCTTAAATCCTGAAACAACTGCAAACACTTGCAAGGCACTTTTCACAAGCTCTTTATAAATCTGGAAACGAAAGAGGAAATGACATTAGAAGCTTAATTTTTTTTTTTTAATGAATAATTTCACACTAAAAGTAAGGAATTCCAATTAGAGGCAAAAATACTCAGTGTCAGAGGGGCAGCACTGAATGCTGGAAGATATCTGAGCTCCCAGCTGACAAAGAGCTTCTAATATAGGGCCAAACTGGGCTGGCATGGATCTCCTGGAACTCTTGTCACCTCTAGGTACTTGAGTCTTACCCCAGTGTAGCTGAGGCCATAAATGAGCCCTTGAGAAGCTTTTTGCTACTGAGAATTCTTTCAGAGCCATATAATTATCTAAATTCTTTCCTGAATAATGAACAGGCAGAGGCAGTAGAGAAGAAAGACTGACAGGTACAGACCCACTGTCATAAAACAATAAAATTGCCTGAAACTTAAGGACTCTGACTTTAATATTAGAAATAACACTATCTGAGTAAGTCTTTATTGTTGACATCTGATGTTTAATTCTCTTAGACATTGGAAATCCGGAAACTCCAGATTATTAATAGGCTGAATCGATCCAATTACAACGTATAGCACTGTGTTATTCGTGTTGAGGCTTTTCATAATTATCTTTTGGTGACTTTTTTCCAAGTCCAGATAAAACAGATCTCTGTGGCTGGACGCTTGGGTGGCACAGGAGGCATGTTACATCCAACTCTGACCTTCAAACACCACCGTCTGTGGGCATGTCTCCTCTGGTTAGCCTGATAAATGATGTTACGCTGGCTAATTAAGTCAATCTGTCTCATTAAGGTCTTGCAGTTTCTCAGTTTCCCTCTCTTTAGTCCTACGGCTCACTTCTCGCATCCGCCTTTCTCAGGTCAGCAGTTAATTTTTTCCCTCTTCTTTCTCAGCAGAGATACAATAATTCCAGTGCTCTCCATCTGAAAGAATGTTCGAGAAGTATATTTAGTACATCTAATAAGAGAACTGTTGAAAGCTAACCGATAGCACCTCCGATTTCCCCACTAAATTTATTTTCACTATTTCAGGAATGGAGGCTCTTAGGAGTCTTTGGCAGACTTAAGTTACACACTTCATGGAAGTAACTTTTTTCACTGAACATGTTGTGAATTGTGTTAATGCAGAGAGAGAACGGGAGTGGAGAGATTTTTTTCAGTGTGCTACACAAAATAACGTGAAGAATCCTACCAGGATTTTCACTCTCTTGCAGCACCCACAAGGATCTGAGTTAGGAATATGCCTAACAATATTGTCCCTATACCAATTGTATGTGTCTCTGTGCTTCCACATAATAGAAAACCTTTTTCTGTTCCCTCCTTGGCTTTTGCCATATATTAAATACCTAATAATAGAGTTTTAAATCCTTCCCATGAAAAACACAAAGAAAATAGTCTAAATATCTCATGGAAAATGTTTATTATTGTATATTTTTTCTTTTCTTTTTTTTTTTCTTCAGTAAATCACAATTTCAATGCCGCTTTAGAATATAAACATAACTGTATGTGTGTTCCCTCCCCTTTTCTTTCCATGGTGTTAAATTCTTATTTACAAGGTTTTTTTCACATGCAAAGCATAAGAGGAGGGAGCAATTCTCTCCACTGTTAAGCATTTTTTTCTGGAAAACTTGGAAGAGACAGATTTCTACAACAGCTAACCAAACAAGAAGAGACAAAAAAGAACAAGTGCCCAAGTTTTAGGCAACACATAGCAACAGTCCATGCCAGGATAGCTTGCTGTGATTCAGACGTGTGTTTTAACAGAGGAAAAACAAAGTTGGCTTGAATGCACTGAGCACCACCGATTCCCAAACTGAGAGCTTCCCAGATCAGGGCAAGCACCACATCTGGATTTGGTTGCTCTGATACAAATGAAGTTTATTGCCATGTACAAATGCACCTGGATCCATCCCTATCCTTGCAGCATGTCAAGGCTTTGGAACGCAGCCTGACTCCCCTTAGAGCCTGTCTCCAGTTTTGATTTGTAACGGGGGGATAGAAAGATCCTTGAGTAGAAACCAAGTTAGCTACCCTCTCTGCACTCCTTTTTAATAAGCACAGCCTATAACTATGAACACTGGGAGGATGATTACATCCAAAGCATCTTGCTCAGTATCTTGTCTCGGGTGCCTTGTGCAGGTGACTGGCATCTGCTTTCAGGAGGCTGAGCCCAGAGCCCTTACACCTGCCTTTTTCTGCCTTCTTTGCACTATATATAGTAGGTATGCTAGTAAAAGCCCTTGATATAAGAGAAGTCTCCAGGATGTGTTACTTCATCTACCACTAACTTGTCACATTGTGGCTTGTCCTGCAGGAATCTGGGTTGCACTTAGAACTTCAGCTCATTATCCAGAGGTGGTGCAAGGCAGCATTTGCCCGTCCTCTTTCTGCAGCTAATGGAGCTGTCAGTGCTGCTGTCACTCACTTGTCACCCCAGCCAGAAACGGAGCGAAAGCTCTAAAGGAAACGGATTATCCCAAGAGCAGAGTATTGAAGTAAAACTGACCCTCATTCGTATGTACACGCATGATGAATTGAACTTCTCCCTTCGATTGTTGTTTGTGCTGGGCTTGCCTTTCATTCTAGAGAGAGTTTATGTAGGTTGAAAATATGACATTTTTCAGGAAAATGTCTCTTTTGGCCATTCTGTTGTCAATGTTTTGTGATATATTCATGGCATATTTGGAAGCAAGATTTTCACCTCTGTCTCCTTCAGTTGCCTTAAGCCCGGCACTGCCCTCTTGTTTGAGGGACAGTAATGACTGACTTCACTTGTTGCACTGGATGTTTGTCCCAAGAATGTTTATGAATGTTCTCACTGATTTTAAATATAATCTTCAGTGCTGGGAGACACCTTCCAGCAATTGAAAGCAATTGAGTCACCAAAGAAGGCAAGGAGAGGTTAAGCAGGTAAAGTGGCACCAGTCAAGAAGGTGCTGGTTGGTGAGTAAAGTGCAGGGGATGGTAGCTGGGCTGACAAAGTGACATTTTTATCTCCAGAGAAGTGAGACTTTCTTAATTTAACTGGAGAAGTGTCAAGATCATCTTCTAAGTGAGTTTGGAGCAAGCAAGTTTCAAATGGAAAGAAAGAAGGTTTCAAGAGGAAAAATGAAATATGCTCAGAGCCCGTGAAAAGGAGATTAATTATAGAAGTCGGTGAGCTCTGTGAAAGAAAGGTTTCTCTCTAAGAAGTGCTGCCTACAACACGTGACATGAGGAAGCAGAATCCCTGACGTGTCAGGAGAGCATCTGAGTGGGATGTGGAATAAAAAGGACCTTTTCTAATTTCTCCTGTAAGCAGTCTGACTATGGCCTGCTTTCTGTACCTTAAAGACCTTTATTCTGTTGTGTATTTCAGATGCTGCAAGTAAACACTCACTTGGGTTTTGCTGTAACCCAGCTTGAGCTGAAGTAGTTGGTCAAAACTAACACGTTCCTTGCCTAGAAGTCATCTGGGGAGGAGACGTTGCAGGGTTGAGGAGTTGGGGTCACCATCTCGTTTGAGAGAAGAGAGGTCACTGCACAGGCTCTTTATCAGACTGCTGGGGAGACATCGGAATGTCTCACCAGTGCACTTGAGTCATGCTGTGTTTTTATCCTCTCTGAAAGAGCAAACCTTCCTGTTAACGGTGAGGTTATCCTTCTCTAACTCTTCCTTTGCTCATGAGCAGCTCTTGATTTGCTGGGAATGAAAGTAGTTTACCAGCAATCACGTCAGAACATTTTTTAGCATCATACTCCCACTTTTATTCAGAAAGTAGCAAAGAAAATTATTGCTGCCATCTCCTAAGCAAGGCAACAAAGGCACAGATGTAATAATGTACATCCCTAAGTATCTATCCAGTTCTTTTCACATTCCTCTCTTTGTTTTCCCAAGGAAAAAGAAGCACTCCCCGGCAACCACTTTAAAGCTAATGGCATGCTGAAAGTGAGCTTGACAAATGAAAGTGAGATGATGCAGGACTGGCAGAGCAGCATGGTGGAAATACCAAGCCTATGCCGTGCACAGCCACCCCAGCCTGCCCCGGAGGGGCCACAGAGCCCAGGAATTAACACCAGCAGCTGCTGGGTCTCCTTTATGACAAGAGTGGAAAAGCAAAATCCCAGTTTTAAATGCCAACCGAGTGCGCAGAGCACTTACCTGGGCTGTAGAAAACAGATTCAGATCCCACTTGTGCCCAAGGAGGTCTGGCTATTGGTGTGTGAGAACAGACAGTTCACCAGGACGTAGTATATCTAAGCTGTTTCCATGTACTGGTATGGCTCAGAAGTATCTTCTAATGGCTCAGGGACAGGGGGAGCTCTGCTGTGCCAGCCACGTAGCCAGGCCCGCTTCTCTGGGCCAGCTCTAGCAGTTTCTTGTGAAAGGGGAGAACAGAGGTAGATGAAGGTGCTGAAGAGCAGGACCTCTTTCCTTGAGCATCAGTGACTGATTGTCTGACCCCACTGCACTACAAGCAATCCTGCCTGTTGAACACCTGAAATCTACACTATTCATCACAAATCCAAAACACAGCACAATACAGCTACTATGAAGATAATTAACTTTCCCAGTCCAAACGAGGACACTCACCAAGGAAAGATGAGGCATGGACTTTCTTCTCTTGCTATGTATTTTCTACTGTAATGTTTTCTTTTTCATTTGAAATCATAGTTAGATATTTTCAGATGTATACACGTTGTATAGAATAAGATTCTGCAGTTTAAAGGGAGTGGGGAATTGGTTAGGTTTCTCAAGAAGGTCCTGAGATAGTGGAGTGATAATGTCTTGATTCACAGTGTATAACAATTCAGTTAGTAAGTAAACTAGGAAAGTTGAGTGTTCCTTTCCAAACTCAATAACATGTACAATTTTCATGGGTGACTTTGTGCTCCAGTGGGTTCTGCTTCCAACAAATGCTACTGAAATGAATCAGCCCCTGGAGGAGATGCACAGGAAAATAACAAGGCAAGGTAGGTGTCAAGTGTCTAGCTGAGAAGATTTTACTACCAATCACCACTAAATAAAGTGTCAAACCTGTCAGTGTGACCACCAGGCAGAGAAGTTAAAAGGTAACAAGGCAATCAGGGTAGCTGACTTTTAAGTATGTGGTCCAGTTCTTATCAAAAGTGGTTGTCATCATTTCTGGGATTCTTTACAGCAAAAAATAAAGAGGCTATATAAATGCTGGAACGTTTCCTCCAGAGATTTTTCAGTGCCACTGAAAACTCACTGTTGCCGAGATCCATTACTGCGGGTAGAGGCTGAGCATTTGAGAACCATAGCCTGCCCATCCCTACACACACTGGTTAGAAACTTAACGAGTGGTTCAAAGCACCCACTGTCTGGGATCTGCAGGCAAGGCTTATTAGATAGGCAATGACTGAAATAATTTCAGTGTCCACAGCAGGTATCCATACTAGGAGATTTGAAATGAGCCCTAGGGCTCCTTAGTACCTTTAGAATCTTTACAGGGTGCCCAACAAATTTGTCACTTTTTTTAACAAAAAGTTTTAATTTTGGAGTTCTATGCAAACACAAATAGGACAAAATTACAAAGAAACATCTTTTTGCTGTGCAGTCACAGAGCCCCAAAATATTAGTTAGCTGAAGGGCAACAAATGCTACCAAGCTAGTTTACTCTGAAGACAGCAACTGAACCCACTGAGAGTTTAGTCCTCTTCATTCCAATCACCATGTTTCTTACAGTTAGTGGACTTATTCCTACCAAGTTTGTCCAAAATAACATGTTAGCACCTGGATATTTCACTTATTTTCTTGAGTGCAGCTGCCCTTTCTCCATCAAGGCACAGTCCTCTTCCATTATTAAATCAATGTTTATTTTATTTCCGCATTGTTTGTTCTGTTTCTTCTAAGGTTCTGCAGTCAGAACGATTATACTTCATTAGTGTTGGCATTAAGGGGAAATTGCCAGATCTGAAATGATCAGTTATTAAAGCAGTAGAAACTCTCCTGCTTCAGGACATTTATCTTGGGCTTAAGCAATTAAGTTGCTCTATAACAGCCAGGTTTAGGATTTAGGGAGCTTACTTTCAAAGCAGCTTGCTCTGGCTCCTGTTGGAAACAAGACAGATGGCAGTTCCCTTGCAAAATAGCAAACCCTGTATTCCATACTAAGAGGAGCTCGCCTTCCAAAATAAACCTTGGCCAAGGAAACACAGGGGCTCCGTGTATTTCTGCACTGGTTTCATTACAGCTTGGCATACATAAAACTATTCAAGAGTTATATAGTAAGTTTCATTCACAGTAGATGTTGAGACACCAGCTGATATTGCCTGTATATTTAGGTTTAGTGTCTGTGTTAGAAATACAGACAGTCTGGAGCATAATAGAGTCAAGTTCTGTTTATTTTTGGTAAGGTGACTCCAAATCGTATTAGGAGCTGGGGAAACATCATCAGTTCCTGAGGCAGCCTCAATAGCAATAGCTTCATCAGCACTCATCCACCATTTTAAAGAACAAAGGTTAATAAACAGGAGATAGAATATTTATTCTAATACGAGTCCCAGGAGTACTAAGTCATTGTTAATGAGAAACAAGGTAATTACCAGTTCTGTCACCTTTCATCTCTCAAATGCATTCAAAACCATTTCATATGAGCCCTGTGTTGTTCAATGAAATGTAAAGACTTGGAAATTATTGTAGACCATGGCAATATCACTATATCAATGTAAAGACGGTGAAGAGTGAATATCAAAGGTAATTTGAACTTCTCTCTTAAATCAGAATTGGATAAGGTATCAGGAGAAAAAAACAACATCAGTTATCCCGGTGTGTTGTTACCCTTATAATTACAGACTAATTAGAGATATTTTTAGTTTGAAGCAGAAAGCAGAGTAGAAGAATTTGACTGAAAAATTTAGGAGGGACCAGTTTCCAAATTTGCAACATCTCCCTTAACTCCAGAAAACTCATGGAGAGTGATGTGAAATCAGCTAGGATGAAACCCAATCGCTCGTGAAGAAAGAGCAAGGAACAGCTCCCACAGTTAGAGAACAGACGAGCAGTCAAACCTCTGCAAGACTGTAAGCCTCATTTTCCTTTGCTTTGCTACATTTGCTGGATCAAAGATTCTTGAAGTGAATTTAACTGCCTGTGCCTTTCTGCAATGTCAGAGCAGTGTAAAGGAGATCCGATGCAGACAAGAACCACGTTCTGCGGAATTAGGTTACGGAAAGATAATTATACAAACAGCTTTCACCCACATGCTGCACAGTACAGACAGGATTTAAAATAGCTTGAGTTATGGAGGATAAAATAAATAGTTGCTATCATCAGGCCCCTCATGTGCCAGGCACACAGTCCCCTGGAGGACATTTTCATCCTCCAGCTGTTTCTGTCCCAAGAGTGTGGTCTGGAGAGTGCCCATGCAGCAGTGGGGGGCCTGGCCTGGCTGCTCCCCATTGCAGAGCCAGCAGTGTGACAGTACAGCTAAGAAGGCTGACGGTATCCTGGGCTGCATCTGGCAAAGTGCTGCAATCAGGTGGAGGGAGGTGATCCTTCCCCTCTGCTCAGCACTGATGAGGTTGAGCCTGGAGTGCTGTGTCCAGTTCTGGGCTGCCCAGAATGAGAAACATGGACAGACTGGAGAATGTTCACTGATGGGCCGTGAAGATGATGACGACGCAAGAGGACCTCTCCTATGATGAAAGGCTGACAGATCTGGGACTGCTCAACCTAGAAAAGAGGAGTCTCAGAGTGGATCTCATAATGTCTATAAACGCCTGAAGGGTGGGGGCAAAGAGGGGAGAGCCAGGCTCTTTTCAGTGGTGCCCAGAGCTAGAAGAGGTAATGAGCACAAACTGGAGTAAAGGAGGTTCACTCTGAACAACAGGCAGCATTTCTGTGCTGTGCAGGTGCTGGAGTGCTGGGCCAGGTTTCCCAGAGAGGCCGCGGAGTCTCCTCCTTGGAGAACTTCAGAAGCTGCCTGGATATGCTCCTGGATGCTCTGCTCTGAGTGTCCCTGCTTGGGCAGGGACTGGGCCAGATAGACCCAGAGGTGCCTTCAAACCCAAACCATTCAGAGATTCTGTGTTTTCTGAGGACAGTTACCGTCAGAGTAACAGTGCTGTTGGTCTCTACCTCCTGGGCAAAGATAGAAGAACCACTCCTTGCCTCTTTTCTGAGCTTACACGGCAAGGGTTTGTCAGCAGGGGGCTGCAGGGGTGGCGTATGTGAGCAAAGCCCAGCACCTGCTTTGTCAGGGGGGTTGGACTCGATGATTTCTAAAAGTCCCTTCCAAACCCTGCAATTCTGCAATTGAATCACTTCTCCATGTCAGATCAGAGCCAGCTCCAGCTGCTCCAGAGGGACCCGCTGCTGCTGGAGCTGAGCCATGAGTGATGAAGGGAGTGAGAAACTGAGAGAAGCAGCCCTGCAGGCACCCAAGTCAGTGCAGGAGGAGGACAGGAGGTGCTCCAGGCATGAAGCAGAAGTTCCCTGCAGCCCAGGAGAGGCCTGTGGAGGAGCAGGCTGTGCCCCTGCAGCCCATGGGCACCACGTGGAGCAGATCTCCACGTGCAGCCATGGAGGAGCCCACGGTGCAGCAGTGGATGTGGCCTGGAGGAGGCTGCAGCCCATGGAACTCCTGCAGGAGCAGCCCCAGGCTGAGCTGCAGCCATGGAGAGGTGCCCGTGGTGGGGCAGAGGTCTGGGGGAGCTGCTGCCCGTGGGCCCCGTGGTGGAGCAGTGCCTGAAGGGTGGGCCCTGTGGTATGGAGCTGTGTTGGAGCAGTGCCTGGAGAGCTGCAGCCTGTGGGAAGCCCATGCAGAGTCAGCTGGGGAAGGGCAGCCCCCATGGAGCAGGGACAGAGTGACCCTGGAAGAGTGGCAGAGGCAAAGCGTTAGGGACTGACCACAGCCCCATTCCCCTGCACTGCTGAGGAGAATTAGGTAGAATAGGATGAGGGGAAGGTGATTTTAGTTTGCTTTCGGTTCTCAATGCACTAGTCTGTTAGCAACAGGAAATAAATTACATTAATCTTCCTTATCCTGAGTCTGTTTTGCCCATCATGGTAATTGGTGAGCAATCTCCTTGTCCTTATCTCAACCCATGATATTTTTTCATCATATTTTCTCCCCCTGTTCTTTTGATGGAGGCCAGTGTGAGAGCGGCGTGAAGGAGTTGAGTTAGTCCTCAGTGTGAATACACCACAGCCTCGAGGATGTTGTGCTCAATGGGACAGACTCCTTGTATCTCTTCTTGCTTAGTCTGAAAAACTGCGCTGTCATAGAGGCCTAGAGCTGAGTGCAGAGGTGAGAGCCATCAGCAGGATGGCCAGAGAACGCTGAGAGCCAAAGAGGAGGAGGGGAACAGAAGCAATAGTGTACAGAGCTGTAAGGGCTGAATTCAAGTCACCATTTGGTGAAGCTGTGAGGGTAAAAGCAACTGGCAAAGCTGTGATGATATAGAAGTTTCTGTCTTTGGAAGAGAGGTAAACGACTGTGACAAGAAGCTGTGAAAATGTTTTGGGGTGGCAACAGCTGGGGAAAGGTCTGCTGTCCCCACTGTCACTGTTTGTGCCTGCCCCTTTGGCAAAGGTGTCGCAGGCATTGGGGATATTCTGCCTAGCCCTGGTTCTGGGGAAGGGGCTTGAAAAGGGTGCAATGGGGACAGAGATCACTCTTTGAAAATTCAGCTGAATATTCACAAAGAAGCAGCACGCATGTCTGCTCTCCCCTGCTATTCTCCATGTAAACATTTATTCAGCTTTAAAAAGTCAGTGGCAAGTGGCTGATGGTGTTGTTCTCAGGTTATAGTTGCTAAACCAGCTCTGGGCTTGGTTCATTACAGAGTAATGATGGCTTTGCATCTTCTTGTTTGCAGTTCAATAATTGTCCTCTTGAGTGAAAGTGCCTATTGACCTGAACAAAATATAATTGTGTCTCCTTTCAACTTTCAATTTTTCAAAAGCATTGCTCTGTTGAACTGGCTTTCTCCAATAATGATTGTATTTGTTATAGATTTCCTTGGCAACATAACGGTATGGAAAGAGGAATTTGTGCTAATCCTTTCCGCTTCAGTTCCAATATGCAATAGTCATTTTTAAACCAAGAACCACATCTCGCCTTCACTTCAGTGTAAAGGTGAAAGGGCTCCTCAGCATCGCTGGTGCAAACAACATTTCCCTCAGCTTGTCTGCGTCACAGTTTCTCAATATTTCCCTGTTCACATTTACTCAACAGGGATAAATCCAGCTCCCAGCCCTGCAGGTGCCGCAGCATCTGCAATGGGTTGGCACCTACTTGCAGCTTAATCCGTGAAGACAGCTCTCAGAACTGCTAGCACTGGCAAATCTACTTAAAGACAGCGATAACCTGCAGACTCTGATAAATCAACCTGCTTTTCATTCTTATTTGAAGGTTTGAGACTGCGTTTTTCCTTCCCTCCTCATGGTGCAACTGGCTGGGGAGTAACCAGGAGATGCAGTCCCAGGTGGGCAGAGAAGTGCCCCAGCAAACTCTCAGCTAACTTCATGTTTGGTACTTTCTTCATACTGAAAGATCAGCAGTTTTATTTAAAACTGCGCAGAACAATTCTGCACAGCTAATTACTGTCATCAGAGGCATTGATCCCTTCTGAAAACTGCATATAGCACTTCTGAGTGTAATTTGATGTGGTAGGTTTATTACCTTAATAGGCAGGAGAAAATTTTCAAGACCACTCCATGCAAGAATTAGCTGTTTTATTACATTTAATTAATTCAGGTTTGTGTGATTTTAGTGCAGCATAAACAGTTAGATGTTGAGAAATGGAGAACATAAAAATAAAATTCAAATCACTTGTTTCTCCAAACCTGGTGATTTCAGTTCTGTTTAAGAGGCCAGAAGTAGGTTCTATTGAGAACAAGGAGGTACTAATTTAACAGCACAGTGTAGGGTTAAAATATTTTTTTTAAAATGTTCAGTATGGTTATTTGGTGCAAGAACTTAAATATTTAGTTTAAAATTCCAGCATATGCTTGTTCCACATGAAAGCCCGCTGTAAACAGTCCCAATTACTGCTAATTGATTTAAACTCAGAACTCAGTAGGAAATCACAGATGTTAACTGCTCAGTGATGCACTAACTTCCTAAGTTTCTCACAAAAGATTCAGAGTAATTGCAAGACAGCTTTTGAGGCCCAGGAATTATATAAAGCTGTTCCAGTGAGAGGTGTTCCATAGAAAACATTGATGTTAGGCTTGTAAGTCTGCTAAGGAAAATACGTTTATATTTGTTTTGAAACCTTCACTCTGAAAAAGACTGAAGAAAATGTACAATATTTTTGTACTGCAAAGAAGAAAGTCCTTTGGACCCCTGTGAAGGATTTTAGAACCCTTTAAAAAAAAAAAAGTTAGCTGTTTTCTTGAAAAGCTGTAAAGAGATGAGGCAGAAAGACTTGAACAAATCTAGTCAGCAGAAAATAGGTTGTCTGAACTGATGTGCAAAGCTGAAACTTATAGTATAGGAGAAAGAAAATAGGAAAAATGTTCCAGAAGTATTTGATTATAAAAGCAGAAGGATCAGCTGTGGACTGTCTGAGAATCTGAAGTTAAACAATGGACACAAGAGCATATGGAGGATGCAGTAACCACTTAAATGTATATGAAGACAAGCTTCAGCAACAAAATTGCTTCTAGAATTAAAATGACCCTGTTTCCCTGCTCATCCAAAGAAACTACTGACAAAAGGAATCTGCTGGCAAATCCTCACCTTCATTTCCCTTGCTGTGGCAGTTACGGTGATCTCTCTAGCAGAAGTGATTTGTCTGAAAGTTAAAGAAACTCTTAAAATAATAATACAGTGCTAGTAATATAAATTCTTTGATATTATTAGGAATTCAGTAATATCCAAGGCAGATGGTGAATCTCTCAGCAAGATGAAGTGCTGCAAGTCAGGCACTGGCAGGTCTCCCAGCAGGTGAGTCAGGAGCTCAGCTTGCATGGTTTAAGGCTTGAGGGCATCTCTGGGCTGCAGATTATTTTTCACAGGGGATCTGGGATTTCAAGGGTTGGTGGCTCTGGCACAGTGCAGACTTAGAACAACAGCTTACAGAAGAGTGTTAGTTGGATAAAACTTGGAACTAGAGATCAGGGGAATAGAAGTCTGCTGTGTGACTGCCATTTTCCCTTTTCTCTGCATGTCATTTGTAAAATAAAAGTGTTATCTGACCCTTGTGAAGCTTTCTGAAATTCAGTTGGAGGGGTCTATGACAAGAACATGCTGCTTGCTGTGCAACTGCGGGGTCCCAGGCACAGATCCCAGCCCAGAAGAGGACAGAAGGACAGTCCCATTCCTAGAGAGTACTCTTTAATATGTTAATACCAGCACAAAGGGAATGAAAATGGCTGCCCTCCTGCAGTTAATGGCATTTTTATGTTAGTGCAAGCCAGTATGTCTGAGAGACATACCTGTCCCAGAGGGCTCTGGACAGAGATTTGTGGCAGAACAACCATATGATGAACAAACTCTGGGCTCAGATGAAAAGGACCCTACCCAGTTATGCAGAATTAGGGAACACTCTCTGCTTTCACTTATCTCCAGCCCATTCCAGGTCACAAACTCTACCCTGCCCCATCCCGTGCTCTCCAAATATGATGAGACAGGAACAGTGATCATAACTATACATTTTGTGAGAGTCACATAAATTGGAGAGCACCTTGGAGGTCCTCCAGATCTAAGACACTGCTCAGGGCTGGGCCAACACCCACCAGGTCCCTGAGCCTTGCTGATGAGCAGCCTTTGTACAGCACGAGCACAGGAGAAGGCCATCAGCAATGTGAGCGTCCTTGTCTGGATCACTCCTCACCATTTGCTCTTTCTCAGCAAGCTTTCTAGTCTTTTGGGCAAGGCCCCTGCTTTTACTCCGCAGCCTTTTCCAAAGGTATTCCCAGGAGTGGAAAACTCCCTCGGCTTCCATTTCTACTGTGCTCCGGTACCTCTGTACGTTTCATGTCCTGTCCTTATATTATTTTCCTTAGGTACACAAAGAAATCCGCTGTGTCTGTTGTCATGCTCTCCATTGTCTTAAAAATTCAGATGAGAAACAAGAGGTGGACAGTATTTGCCCTGGGAATAGCAGCCCAAGAATCTGCAGTAACGTATTTCCCCATGGTGTTATGTGTACAGTTTGGAGAGGATATCCTGCTATCCTTTCAGTGAGTTTGTGCGGGGGAAAAAAGGAGAAGGATGCTGGCATGGGAAATATGTCAGGCAAATCTTTAAACGCCTGAGTGGTGATGGCAATGCGAGCATAGGTTTATTGCTGTGCATTTTAGAAACACATTTTTTAAAAAATCCAATTTTCCTGGGCATTTATTTGCATACACACAGTTCTGCCACTCTTCCCTGTAATTTTACTGCAACTGTAACAGAGATTTTGGAAATCAAATGCATTCCACCATTTTTCAAGACTCTGCCTATGCTAGTGAATGGTATCTGATTTATGAAAAGAAGGCACTCTGTGTGTCTGACAGAAGAAACCAGTAAACTGAGATGAATGTACCCATTACATGTGGATATGGGTGGGGATACGGAAGATGCAGTTTTCAGTCTCAGAAAGGTTTCTCCGCTCGCCTTATAATGTCAGCTTAAAACATAGTGGTGTTTTTTCACTTTTACTCCTCCATTCTCCATGCTGGATGTTGCTAACAGGACAGCAGTTCTATTGGCTATTGGGTCTTTCTTGAGATTGCTCCGGTCTTGGTCCTTTGAGCTTGTCTATCATTCCTGTCTTCTTCAAATTAAACAGAGTCTGAAAAAAGAGAATTTAGCCTCTCCTGAACTGATGACTGCTATGGTATCAGTTTTTTTTTTTCAGACTCCCACCAATCCTAGCATTTGTTTTTTTGAAAACAGCTTTTCAGGCAACATCCTTTCAGTAACTGGAGGTGTTACTCTTAGGAACAACTCAGATTCCATTATTTTTGTAAGTGATTGGCCAATTTTAATCTGAAAGTGGCACTTGAGGTCAGATTCTGTATCCTTCCCAAGCCTATATTGCAGGTCCTGAAATGATCTTGATGGAAAATCTGCAGTATTCTGGGTTAAAAGGTCTGTGCAAGGAGGGAAGGCTTTTGTTCTCCATCCTTGCCAGTCTCCTCTGGAAGCAGCAGTGCTCAGTGCTGACCAGATCCTAACAGATTACTGTCTTCTCAATCCATTTTCAGTTATCGAACAGTACTTGATATAAGTTTATTACCCATTTTGCTTTAAGTCTGATTACCTGATTTGAAATGTTGTTGTGTTGTTTCTAAGGCAGTTATTTTTACCAAATCATATTTAAGCACTGGAAACAGAGCTGAATAAGCTGCAAACAGAATTTTATGTTGCTAAGAAGTTAAGAAGGGTGTTGATGGAAGATAACATCTTGCAGAAAACTGGAGAGATGAAAAAATAACCTTGCTACATCTGGATACTGTTTTTGCCATGGCATTAAATAACTATTATAGAACTGTATGCTGTCTTTCCTGCTGTGAAACAAGAGGTGAGAGAAACAGATTTTTAGCCATTTTTATATTTCATTAACAAATAGTCTTGCTTGAAAATGCTGTTCTCGAGGTCTTGGTGGTAGTGGGGTGCCCGTATACAGAAGTATAAGTCTCCCCTTATTGATCTGTGGGCTGGATAATAAACTTGTAAATTGCTAAATGTGTGGCATGGCCTTGTATCATACGATGAGAACGCTGGTAATGTCGTTGGCCAAAATAACCTCAGTGAGACCCATGCAATTCCACAGTGACAGACTGCAACCTACTGTGTTCAGACTTATTTACTGTCTTCCATATGAGACGGATGCTCAACAAAAAGTAATATCTTGCTTATTTTCGAGTTCCCATTTCTCCTTAGGCCATGCAACAATAAAGAAATATTCTTCTAAACTCTGAGAATAATTTTTACCTACCCTTAAGAAACCAACAACTGAAAGTAATCATGTGAACGCTACTACACACCATTACCTCTCCAAAACTCCTTGCAAATAATGCAGTTATTGAAAGCAGTATGTGAGTGCCGGGGTTGCATGACCTGGAGCAAGAGCTGGGTGCTGCTGCTTGGGGCACGGCATGAGCAGAGCACACCCACGGCTCTGCTGGAGACATTTTTGATATTGGATTTGTGTTATTGATCCTTGCTCTACCCAGAGCCAGAGAGAAAGCTTACTGAAAAACAGACAATGTGAGAAGTAAGGCAAAATGTAAAGGACTGATATGTTCATTGTTAAAGTGTTGTGAATTTCTTGCTATAGAGCTTAGACCATCTGTGGAGAGTGAGAAAAATCACACTGGCACAGGCTTTATGCATCATTTATGTCTCTGTTTTGCACTTACAATGAGCAAATTGGGGTTAGAGATACTAGTATGTGAATCCGAGGAGTTGTGCTAGCTGAATCTCTCCCCAAACGCACACAAGTACAGTGGAATATGTCCCCCAGGCAAACTTGCATCATCCAGTGATAAAAAGGCCAAGGAAAGTTCAAATGCTTGGTACCAATCCAAAAGCAGAAACCATGAAAGGCCACTGAAAGCAGAAATGCCTTTTACCTGAAACGCTGTAATTAAACACTAAATGTTATGATTTAGGCTCAGGTAGCTGCAGCGAGTGCCTTTGTTGACATGAGCCCTCCACAGTCACACTGCCACATGTAACTGCTCAAGCAAGGGGGCAATGAAGCCATGATGAAAACTTGTAAGACCTCAACCTGAGATGTCTACTTCAATGTTTCCAGCCTTGGGGCCACAGTGTGAGGATGCAAATGACATGGTGGCTCATGTTTCTGTTCTGGCCATTAAGCCCCAGCTGTTGTTGCTGGTTGCACACAGACATGCTGCTTACAATGCTGACAGTACATCATGTACACTGTAAGCCTTTCTTGTTTTTTCACAGGATGGTTTGTGTTGGCAGGAACCTCTGGATCTAGCTTCTCAACCCCTGCCCAAGCAGAGACACTCCAAGCAGGGTGCCCAGGACCACATCCAGGTGGCTCTGAAGAGCTCCAAGGAGGAGACCCCACAGCCTCTGAGCAGCCTGTGCCAGGGCTCCATCACCTGCACAGCACTGCGGTGCTCCTGGTGTTCAGAGGGAGCTCCTGTGCTTGTGCCCATTGCCTCTTGGCCTGGAATTGGACACCACTGAGAAGAGCCTGACTCTGTCCTCTTTACATCCTCCTGTCAGGTATTTATAGATATTGATGATATCCCATGATCCCTTTCTTCTCCAGGCTGAGTTTTGTTGGTAGTACATCAGAAACCTCTTTAACTTTTGGTTAAGACTAGACTGGTGTTGATATGAAAAGATGGAATTCAATGGACAACATCCTCTCTAAAAAGTTTCAGGCAGTGAATTAACCTTCCTGGAACTGCAAAGGGACTTGCTTGGATGTTGCGTCCAAGGCTGTGGTTACATGGCCCAGTCAGCATGGCTGCAGGGCTCCGGGTTACTGGACCCCAAATGGTGCAGTGACCTGACAACTCACCTCAAGGTCTCAGATCTGTTCTAGAAAACTTGGCTGGGCTAATGTTGTGCTGAGAAGCTTTACACAAGACCAGATTTCAGCTGTCCTCTGCAGTTGGTCATGATTGCACAGAGCCAGATGAAATGCCACACTGGCCATGGAGGTTATTCAACAGAAGTATGACCATCTGCCTGTGACTGCTCTGAGTGGTGCCTGTATTGCTGAGTACCTGGAACAATTTGGTAAGCACTAGTGACCATGGAACCATGGTCTCAGACCTATGAACTTTAGATTGAAAGCCATCTTGAAATTGTTAATTCTTTTTGCTTAGTGCTATCTTTGCTAGCAAATTGTTTAGATATACACTTGCAAAAGGACATGGGTTGGAAGGAGCATTAAAAATTAGAGGAGTCAAACCATCTTTCTGCTGTATGATTATCTTTTATGACTGCAGAAGAGTTTGTGAGAAAGTTATGCCTTGTATCTTCCTCTCTTCCCTAATGCAGAGCTGGGTCAGTAAGGCTATGCCAATAAAGTCCATTTGGGTTGTCTGAGCAATTTCCTATGCATTTAACAAAGGAATAAATTCAATCAAGTGTCCAGTGATTAGCTGATCAATGTCAACTGGAAGCAAAAGGAAGCAATACTGTTCTGCCTCAAAGCAGTGATGGATTTTGATCTGTTGTTTAAAGCACAGTATTCTACATTGTGCTTTTATCTGTCCTCTACCAAAGGTGTCTTTAACAAGAGCGGTACAGAGACTTGTCACAGTCTTGATGGCTGTTAGCTATCTCTAATTCTAACAAAGCACTGAAATTTATAATGCTACATTAAGCTTGATTCATTACCACTGTGCTTATTTTGCTTACAGTGTTCCTGTTTGTGTCAACAAAACTTCATGAAAAACATTGCCTTTTACCCCGAGGGGACTGATAGCTGTGTTCCTTCTACCGCAGCCCTTTTTTTCTAAGTCAGATTTTATCTACAGTTATTTCAGCTTTCTTTCTGCTCCCATATGCTGACTTAAGTTTAAAATTGCAATAAGAACTTTTTGCTAGCTTTTTCTGTTAGGATTGTTATTAGGCTAAGGATAAAATATTCATGAGTCTTCTTCTAATGAATATTCCAAGTTTGCACAGCTTTATGACATGCTCTACCTAATGTCAAGGGGAAGAAAAGGAGCACCAGGTGACACGGTGCCTCAAAGCTCGGGTTAATTTAGCAGGCCAAGCAAGAGAGCAGCTCTGCCAGAAACAGCTTTTCACACACACACACCCTCTCAGCTGCCACCTCACCTCCCCATTGGGTTGGTCACGGTTGCTCCAGCTGGTCCCAGTGATGGTCTCTTGGAAGTGGCTCAGCTCCAATGCATGATGGTGCCAGCTTGGATGCTGTGCA
The DNA here is from genome assembly GCA_013396635.1 of Penelope pileata. Classification (NCBI taxonomy): domain Eukaryota; kingdom Metazoa; phylum Chordata; class Aves; order Galliformes; family Cracidae; genus Penelope; species Penelope pileata. The sequence goes on from WBMW01000664.1 coordinate 2,274,292, forward strand.
GCATTGGATGCCCAAGTGATTGTGCTGCCCTCCTGGCCACGAGTACCAAGCCATGCATTAGCACCAGTCCCTCCAGCCACAATAGCATCCCTCTACTACATCTCTCTTGTTCTTCAGGTGTATTCTTCTGACAGTCATTTCTGTATCTCTCCAATGGTTTCAGGTGTGTTCTCCCTTCAGTCCATGGCCCACATGAGGATCACGTCACTCTGCATTGCCCTGTTGGCTGTGTCTCACCATGCTCAGCCTGTCTGTATCATGCCCAGCTATTGTCCCTGTCACCTTGAATTGTGGAGATGAAATTCCTGCAGTTAAGCTTCACATCTGCTTGGGATCTGATCCTAAATCTCTTCCCTTTGATTAAATAAAGAGCTGATGTAAAAATATACATGTTATTAATGTCTGGTTTATCAGAGCAGAGCAGACTGGAAGACTCACTAATAACAAAGACAAATAAATAACTCCTTTTTTGTTCTCTCTGACACAATGACATTTCATTTAAATCCCGTTCACATTTCCCTTGTCTCATCAGCAGGTCCCACCTCTGCTCGACTGCAGGGGTCTCACGGTTCCCAGAGCAGGGCCCCATGCTGCAGCGACCACCTTGGGCATGCCTTGGCTCAGCTGAATGGGGGAGGCCTGGGCACAAGCTGGGTCCTCAGCCTCTGTCTGTGCACCATGCAGGTGGCATTCCTGCACCTCTGTCAGTGACACAGTGCTGCCAGTCCTGGTGGATGGCATCTTGCAGAGTCCAGGTATCTTCTTTGGAGAAACAAAGGCAGAAAAAATATCCCTGGCATCCACTGAATGTCCTTTCAAACTTGTGACGGCTGGTCTTGGGACCCATGGAGTCTACAGGTTTGTCCGTTGGCCTAAAATGGAAAGCACATGGATTTTGTTTGTGTAAAAAAAGGAGAAACAACTGATAGAGAGCTTCAGAAACAAATCCCTTGTCTCTAGTGTGTTTCAGGAGCAGCTGGCTGTAAATGATAATTGTCCCCTATTTAGGAACAATAAATTAAAGCAGAGTGAAATAAAGGGAGTGATATTCCCAAAGACCTGCTGATAATTTATAAGGGCTTGTAATCACTGTAATTAAATGTATATTAGAAATCTATAACTGCAATATGAAGATGATTTAAAATGACAGTCACTCTCTTGCACTGTGCACCTTTTCCCAACAATGGCTTGTATTGGGCAGTGCACGTATCAAAGCGTGCTTGTTGCTGCTTTGCTTCACTAACCTGTCAGATTTGGCAATGGCAGTCTTTTTAAGAGCATCTCCAAGCCTTAAGGGGACACTGTGTTTTGGGCTTAGGGAAAGACTGAGTGAACTGCTGTCCTACATTGTAAAAACCCACAGGTGCAGGGCTGTCCACAGCAGAAACAGATGTATACAACTTTTAGCCATCAGAGTGTGTCTGCAAGGTTAAAGAGCAACTTTCTGAATTTCAGAGCAAATGTGATCATGTTCCCATTAAGAAGTCCCGGCCTGTCACATTGTATGCTCCCTGCTAAATTTTATTACAAAGCAAAGCCTTCCTTCCCTTAATGAGATTCCTAATTAATTGCAGGGTACTGTATTGGATTAAAAGCTAAATTTTTTTTACAATTAAAGACCCCAAACTGGAGATCTGGGAGTCCAGGTCCCCAAGAACATCAGCAGTTACTGAGAGCTCTGGAGTAAAATTCTTGCTCCTGAAAACAAGCCTTAAATCTTCCAGTAAATGGCTCTCGTTAGCAGCTGTTCAATGGTTAATTATGTCTCACTGCTGTTTCTTTGTGTGTGTGTGTCTGCCTTCTGCCTGACTTCAGAGATACCTCAGTTAGACCTAGGGGCAGCAAGCAGTGAGCGCTGCCCTGCCAGTGCCCAGGAACTCACCTGCACCTGTCCCCTGGTGTCTGCCCAAGCAGAGGAGGGAGGAAAAGTGAGGAATTTACACTCTGTAGATATCCCAAGAGCCAAATTAGCCATCATGCCTCAGGTATCTGGACATGTGTGGCCAAGTTCACTTCTATCATCACAACTGGTTGCTGCTGCTAAGGAGCCTAGCTCATCCCTTGCTCTCTCACATAAAGTGTTTGAAATTGAGATATTTTGCCTGAAAATAGGAAATATATTTAAAATGTGAATTTGGAAGGTGGATATTTTTGGGGCTCATATTTCTCAAAATATGGTACTATGCTATGTGATGGGAAAGGAACAGGCTCTGCCTTATGTAAATCTGAAATTTTGGCAATCACAGAATCACAGAATCACAGAATCACAGAAT
>WBMW01000664.1:2277532-2405182 GCA_013396635.1 Penelope pileata
GGGCTACACTTGCAGTTATTAGGGCCAGAGATGGGGCTACACTTGCAGTTATTAGGGCCAGAGATGGGGCTACACTTGCAGTTATTAGGGCCGGAGATAGGGCTACAATTGCTGTTATCCAATGCTTGGATGAGAAAGAATGTGCTGAGACGGAATGTACTATGTGTTGGCTGAAAACATGGCTGGATTTTGGGCTCTGAGGAAAAAACCTAAGTAAAAGTAATGTGGCACACCTCTGGAGGCTTTCCAGCAACTGGCAGAAAGAAAACTGAATCAGTGCTTCAGCTGTGAAAATGAAGGTGTCTAATCAGTAATGCCCAAACCCTGCTCAAGTGCTTTTCTTAATAACAACTGTGTTAAAACTTAAAACGCATCTAAATGGTTGGCTGAAATGCTTGGCTGAACTGGAATAAAAGGAGAGGAGAGGTCAGACAGGGCTTGAGGCTCATTTCTGAAATGTTGGGTTGGAAGAAAAGTCTCAGGTCTGGACATGTAAACTACAGTTACTCAAGCGAAGCCTTTTTTTGGTGGGTCAGCCTTGGCCAATGGCCCAAGTCCCATCAGCTGTTCACTTACCTCCCCATCCCCAGCGGAGTGTGGGGACAAAATAGGAAAAAGCCACAAAGAAGAAAGCTGATGGGTTGAGATGAAGATGGGAGATTGCTCACTAATTACTACAGCAGGCAAAACAGACACCTTGTGATCATGTGCTAGACCGTCACACAGAAACTGAATGGAAATGCCAGGAAAATGAAAGGCTCTCTGAGAAGGAGTGCGTGGGTAGGTAAGATCAGAAATTCTGGCACATTGCTGATGGCTTTCTTCCTGGCAGAGGAAAACAATTAGTAATGAAGCACAGAGATGCCAGCGGGTATGAAAGAAATGTACACACAAGTATAAACAAACCAGCAAGGGCAAGGGTGACAGTGACATGTAGATAGCAAATGGGATTTCACGTGTGAGCTGGGACAAAGAAGAATTTTTGTGACTGCCCTATGTCAATTGGCCTCTGTATGCCGCCACGATGTGCTGGCATTTCTGAATATTATGTTACCAGATAGCTACGCATTACAAGTACTAAGTATATTTACCCCAATTACATAATTATGTGCAATTATGTGAGTCAGATAACTACATTAGAATTGATAAAATTCTGTATATGTGCTGTCTTTTTCTAAAATTGTGCCATCAGAATAAGTTAATCACCCTCCGAAACACAGAAATAGGCACAAACGGGAATATTTTTCATCATGTATCCAGACACTTCTGTACTTAAATCACTAATAATTGCATACATATATCTGTAATTTCTTTATTGCTGTGAATAAACAGGAAGACTACTGTACATTTATCAGGGAAAAAAAAGAAAAAAAAAGCAACTGAAAGAAGTTCTTCTAGTAGTTTCACGCAGATGAAAAAAGAAAACATTAGTAATTGTCTGTCAAGATTTATGTTTGATATATTCTTACTTAAACTTGCAATTGTAAAATATTGCTGGAGGTGCAACAGCACAGGTATGACCTAACGTTTTTTTTATTCCTGCCTTCATTTCAGTGCAAATAATGAGTGTACTATGGGCCCAGATGACTCTTACAGCACACAGCCCTTCTTCCTCTCCCTTCAGGGAGGGAGTTTAGTGAAATCTGGATAAGTTTGGGGATGGATGAAGAGCAGGGGAGAGCTACTCTCCTTTCCTAACACTTACTTAAGAAACAAACCTGTGCTCTTGCTCCTTGGGCCAGGCAGCAGGCCCAGATGGAGCTGGTTGCTGTTGGGCTGAGAGGAAGGAGCCCTGCTGTCCTGTGGCCAGCTGGGAAGCAGGATGCCCAAAGGGAGGTCCCAGCAGCACATGGTGCTATGGGAAATGCTACGTGCCAGAGCCAGGCAAATTGGTGAGCTCATGGCAGTCCCAGGTAGCTGTCCCCATGAGGTCATGGGGATTCTGGCTGCTTGAGGAATTTGGGGTTCGACCCTAGCAGATGAGCCTGAAACCAAGCCAGTCCATGAAACATCCAAACAGTCTTCATCAGAATCACTCCAAAGGGGCTGAGGTTGAAAACAAGTTTGGAAAACGTGAAACAGGAGAGGAGCGGCTGTGCCCTGTGCCCTTGTGGGGTTTGATCAGAACCAGATGGCCGTCAGCAGTCACTGAGAAGGCAGAAAACAGGACACAAGCCTTCCCACTGACATCGGTGTCAAATAGCAGGGACAACGGGGAACACAGGCTTTTAGCTAGCAAGATGTACATTTTACCCCCCCAGCTGTTTAAAGATTGAGCTGCTAACAATATACATTTCCCTGTCTGCAAAACTCAATGCACAATCAATTCAGGTATCACTTCAGTGAGGGCGATCAAGGAAATTATGAATGTGGATATTAATATTTTTTGAAGTTTTAGCAGTCAATGCATAATTAAAGCATTCTTAATTTCCTCTAAACTAGATTACATGTGGTACTATATACTATGTTCTTTGTGTGGAGAGTGATTTTCTTTTTTTTTTTATACACGATGGTGGGATATCAAAACCCGCAAGTTTTAAGAGCTGCACCAAGAGTTTGCTACAGTTTGTCTTGCTTGACTCAGTGGATAGCTTTTTTCCTGAAAATCAGAATCAGAAATCAAAGAAAGATGGGGCCAGCCTCATCTGGGGGTGAGCTGAAGTCAGAGTGTGTGTGAATCCAGCACAGGAGCCAGGTGATTTCCTCACCTCCATTTTTACCAGAGGATGCTGGAAAGAGGCTTACCCAGCCTTTTTTCTTGTGGAAGGAAGAACTGACTCACTTTTAGAGGTTGAAGATGTGAGGAGAAGATGTGTTTGTCAAACTATTCAATCTGACATATGGAAAATCCACTGTTTTTCTGGACTGCACTAATCCAAACTCTATGTGTGCTCCCAGTAAATAGGCAGTATTTAATATTACACCCTACGGGACTGGCTAATGCCAAATATTTATTCATTTCAAAAGAAAGCCAAAGCAACAACAAAAAAACAAATAGTAATGACTTCGGCAATCATGGGCCAGTAATTCTCTCTTTTGGAAATTATGAAGCAATGGACTATGCTTTGAAGCAATGTGCTCTTTCATGAACTGTTCATGTGTTGCTTTTTAAACAAAAGTCTCCCTATGTAATACAGGAGAGTGCCAGCCAATTTCCCCCTCAAATGCAGTCTGCAGAATGAGTTGGTGGGGAGTGGGACATTGCCCTACCATTGTTCCTTTCTGTAGGAGGCCATACCCTCAGATCAGCGCTTTTCCTCCTTTACACGTTGCTTCCAAAGAGTGATAAGGACAGAGAGTGGCAGCACAAATTCAGCAGTGTTTCTGCATGTGGGAAGATGAAGGCATCTCTGAGAAGTCGTTCAAAGAATCTGAACAAGTGCTGAGCCAGCTCCTCGGTTCTGATACCTTACCCTCTCCTTGATATTAACTGCAGAAACTGCCTGAGTTACTCTCAATAAATGGATCATAAAACCTTACATATAGGAGAAAAAATTTAATAGATGATATCTTGACTGATTCAAGAAAATACAATGGACCTACCTTTTTTAAGATGCCATGTGTCCTGAATTTAATTTCAAATATATGATCAAAGTACTGTAAATAAAGATACTTCTAATAGTGGATCAAAGGATAAACAGAATGACTCTGCTTCAGAGCCATTTTTTATCTGCATAATTAAATCAAGGCTGTGGATAGATGTTTGTTGAAAAAGGTATCATTTTTGGATGTATAATTAGAAAGGAATGCAAAGTAACCCCAAACCTAAGTACAAATCTGTCTCTTGTTTGGGAGATGGCTGATTAAATCTTGCTGTAAAACTCTTGCTTATTCCTAGGTCAGTCTGATGACTTTGACTAAATGTATTTCAAACTTTTTAAGATCATTGTGAAAGAAACGAATGGAAAATTAAGTCTTAGGTTGTGTTTGCCAGCATCCACAACATAAGCTGTTCTGTTTGCTGCTGTCACATCCATGCTCTTGCCTGTATTTATCTATTACTGCAATGATGCCAGAGACAAGAAACCAGTTTTAATAAAATCATCTCCATAATACCACATATACACTCACTTCCCCCCAGAAAAGAGAAAAAGAAACTAAACCACCCCTCAGACAATTGGAAAATCTTAAGACATTCCCACATTTAAAAGTGCTGTGCTTGAAGAATTGCATTACAACAACCAAATTCCACTTATCAGGCAGAATTTATTCACTCCGTGTCTTGAGGAATGATTCATGTTGATGCATGCAAGCGAATCATTACTGTGCTTTAATGCCATTAGTGTATGTGAGCTCTCCTGACTCACAGACTCTTACTTCAGTTTCTGCAACATTTAGACATGTCTTGTAAGGAAAAGTGACTTGCCTTATCTTTATGAAGAGCATCAAGATGCCTGGATGGAACTGGTGTGTTGGAACATGGAAGAAGTGTGAGGGAGCTGCTGCTGGTGGAGCAGCTCCTAGAAGAGCTTACCCCAGAGACAAAATTCACTCTGCCTGAAGAAGATGCAAACAAGTCAAAGAAGATTAGGCAAACACCTTTACAGTTTTACTAAAAATGTCTAATTTGTTTTAAAAAAAGCATTTCTTAAAATCTTTAGCTAAGATTTCTCAGGATTTATGACAGCAGTCTCAACACACGACTCATTCTAAGAGCTAACACATAAGAGAGTTTTGAGCAAAAAACTGTTCTAAAAACCAAAGATGTTAAAGACGTGTTTACTGGTCATTTGGTGCTGTGGGAACTTTTTCTTGCAGTGACACATTACAGCGGTGGATTGGTTAATTCTTCGGATCCTACTGATAAGCAAAAATGTTGCATAAGTAGCTCCTACTCATTTTTGCTGCAAGGTCAAAATTCAATCCTCTTTCTATAGTGGAAAGCTGTGTTGCAATAGATGATAACTTGAAAAGTAATGATGAAAGTATTTCACTAATCCAGACATGGGATACATTTCTACTTTTATGTTCCTTTGAAGTGTGTGCATCTGATTTGATCTAAGCATAGCAAATATCCTGGACTACACACAGTTTATTTATTTAATATTTGTAAAAAAACCACTCAACATGAACTTCTAAATTACAGGTCAGTGCTACAGTAACACCGCTCCTAGTAATGCCTGAAGATATCATAGGTTGTCTGCTCAGGACCTTTGTCACCACTCCAGCCTTCAAACTGCTTTATCTTTGCAATGAGAATCACATCTATTTGGGAAACTGCTGTCTGTGTTTCTGGGGCTCCCTCTCAGCAAGCTGTGGTTGAAAGCCCTGTTGCAATGTGATGGAGAGTCGTATAATTTGCGTTCAACTGCAGGCTCTTCATTTCCACATACGCTTCACACCCATCACACTAGGCTCCATGAAGATTAGCCCAATTTTGGGGTCAGTTCTGGCCTGCTTGCTCCTTCCCCTGTTGCTCAGGTTCTTCTGTTCCACTTCAAATGCTAAGTTATGGATTACTGCACTGCTCTAAGGGAGAAGTAGTGAAAAATAAAAAAGAATGAAGTTTTTGCTTGAGAAAGCACTCTGATCCAGAATCCAAGGAAGACCCTGATTATACTTGGCTTTGGAGCAGTTCTTGTTTCAGCAGGATTGCAGACATACCTCATGCATGTCTTGCTAAGTCACAAGCCAGAGCAGCTTTAATCTGAGTTTAAAGTAATATGGTAAGCAAGAGAGTGGAAGGGGCTAAACGAAACCAGCCTGGCACTGGGTCCCCCATGGCTGCCGCAGGAAGCTCCTCTGGGAAGCCGACGTGAAGAAAGGCTGGAGGGGAATTGCCCAGGCTTTCGCTCAGGGTGTGAGAGATTCCTAGTGCGCCCAACAGGTGCTAACGCACAAGTTGCTTTCCAGGCTCCTATTTAGTGCTGGCAGCATAGAGGAGGTTGTCACAGTGTTTTCAGCTCAAGGAAAGCTTCCACTTTAGAATGAACGTAACAGAAGACAAAGGATGAGTTTATTTCTCAGCATTTACATTCAATTATGATTCCTGTTCAGCAAGTGTGATTGCATGTGCTATGTGTTCAGACATCAGCAGTATCTGTTTTCTAATGCATCTAAAGCACCAGAATGATACTTAGATGCTCCATCCTAAATGAAACATTACTCGGATCTTTGGTACTTTCAGAAAACTGTCACTTTCTTGATCTAATAAATACTTAATGTTTTATGCATTTAAAAAAGCTCAGTGCAGAATGTTGGATTTGTGAGCATGGTATGTGGTATTTGAAGTAGAAACATTTGTAAAAGCAGAACACATGGAAACCTGCAAATAACAGTGTTTGCCTTTGGAGCAGTTTGATATTTTTACAGCACTTCCTAGTCCAGTTTCCTTCCCCAGTAATCCCAAGGTCAGCACCTCACAACTTTGAGCAGCAGGTCACTTAACCCGCTTACTGCTATCAGAGATGAAAAGTGATTTTTTTAATGCTTACTTTAAATTTATTTTCCTTTAACTTCCATTTGTATGCTTCTTATCCAATCTTCTGCACTGAAGCTAAAAAAGAAGCTTCTGCTATCTCAGTTATTTGTGATTTTGGTCACTTCTATTAAATCCCTACTTTCAAACGTAGTTTTCTAACTTGTTCTCATAACTCATTTCTTTTAATCTTAGGATTAACACTGCCCTTCTTGGTCCTTTCTGACTTGGTTCCAAGAGCTGCACCTGCAGTGGTTTCTTGTGGGGAGTTTCTAACTCAGTTATTCTTTTTTTTTTTTTTTTCCACATAAATTTCTTGGAAGTGAAAAAAGGAAATCCCAGGAAGTTGTTTGACCAACACTAACACCCAACATAACATCCATTTATATTTTGCTTTCTATTAACCAGACAGAAAGATCTTGTGTGAGGAAACATCTTCAGAGCAAGCAGTTTAAATATTCCATTTTTTTTTTCCCAAATCAAGTGCCTCTTGTGTTATACTTGTTTTTTTTTTTCATAGAAAAGCTACAGCTAACCCTGTATTGAGGTTGAGTGTTATGGGCTATTATAAAAATACTTGGAGCCTTTTCATAAGGAAGTTGGACACCCCCCATTGTTTGTGTCAGGCTTTTGAGATTTTCAGCTGGAGAGAAGTGCTTGGAGTAGATGCGCTCTTTTCTCTCCAATTCTGCCCATGAAAATTTGTTTACACTTAGCCGAGATACAAGCTGTTACGTTGCTGCTCCTTTCTTTCGCTGGTACTTTTCTGGAAAGCCTTGGTGTCATATCAAACTGCTGTGAGGTGGTCCTTGAGCAGCAGGAGGACCACAGCTGATTTGCTTTGGGAATCTTCCTAGCCAGAGAGCCAAATGCTGCTGGCTGCAGCAGCTGCATTTACAGATTCATACAATGCCAACCACCACTTCCTCGAGTGTTTGGGTATCTCCCCCCAGCATCCCTCAACTCCCCAGCCTTCAAACCCTTTGTCTTTTCCTGCCTGCTGGTTGTAGGACAGCCTACAAGTCCCATTGTGCTGCACAGCCGTGAAAAATAGCCAGAAATCACCAAAAAGCTTCATCTTTTTTTTTTTCTCACATGAACCGAGTTAAAGTGTATATGAAGAGTATTTGAATTTATGTTCTGCAAAAGCAGATGGGTTTTAATTTTTAAGGGCTTGTTGTTTTAAATATATTAATTTAAAAATACATAATTGATCTCATCTACTTTTAAAATGCTGCCAGGAAGACATCTCAGCTCCCACCAGAGAGGGGAGGGGGCTGCTTGCAATGCCTCCAGCTGTTTGGATGGGCTTAATGCACGAGCAGGGCTGGCAGGTTGCAGATCTTCACCCTCAACTAAGATGGTGCTTAAATCCCATCCTACATGGGCACGGCGGTGTAGACACAGCTCTTGTTGCCTAGTTAACAGACTTCATTTATCTTTCTTGCATGTAAGATTTCTGTGTGTTAAGAGAGCTGATGTACCGCATTAACCTCGTGTCTGGAGTAGACTTTGAGCCATTTTTTCTAATGTCAGTTTGAACTCAGAGCAGTGTTTTACAGTGCATAAATCACAGCGTGAGATACTGGGACACCCATTTCTTCACTTGTCTTGTTGAGCCTGGAGATAAGAAGTCTAAAAGAAAAGTTTTTCCAGCCCTGTGTGGTTTGGCCGGCTTGTCTGTTTTTGAGATCTTTCCAAGGGAATGAATATAGGGATGATAGGTAAAAGGTGAAACTGTAAAAACCCTTTATGTCCCTCATTGGTCTTCAATCCCTTTAACCTTATCCTGCATCTCAGTTGTAGGAGAGCCTGCCTGACAGCCAGTGCTGCTGATGAAAACATGGGTTTGGTTGATCAGGTGGACTTTTTTGTATGTATGATCTTGTTCCTTGGAACCTTGGTATTTCAGTCAGGAATGGAACAATCTGAAAATGTTGTGAAATAACTGAAATAATACGAAATATGACTTTTCAGGCTATCAAAACATTTCTTGGTTTCTGAACCGTATTTACACTTTTTACTTCAGACGGAATATTTTTGTCCAGCTTAGGATATCTCCTCTTCTTCACCCCTTTGTGCACCCATGCTGCAACTTTTCCTTTAATCATATTTGCCTAACACCTTTAGCTTTCCAAAGGAAGCTTTACAAAAGCAGCTACATCAAGCCTCTTACCGGAGAAAAACGCTGTATAAATCCCCTGTAACAAACCTTATTCCCTCTCTGCTGACATGTCAGTAGAGAGAGCTGGAGTACTCTGGTGACTAGTGCTCTATAAATACCTTTGATGATAGATAAATTACAAACTGCTACATGCTACAGCAAGTTTTACTTGTGCTGTGCAGTCAAGTCAAGCTAAAATAAACACTCGCTTGCTGGTGGAGTGGAATATATCAAAAAGATTTGGTTTGCCAACTATTGTCTCATCTATTTTCTTTGCCTAAGCAAAGGGATAGAAATATAGTATTTCTTGCTGGTAAATGCCACTTCACAATGCTGACTGCTGTACTTTCCAAGGACTCTCATTGCTATATAACCACTGCCAGTTTTGACAAATAGCATTTGATTAATGAAAACTGTTATTTCTAAAGCAAAATACTGAGAAGCCACTTCCTCAGTGAGGGGAGGAGAAGGCTGGAGGGGGGAACCGGCAGAGGTTTTACAGAACCAAGAAGGTGCCAAGTGTGCTAAATGCAGCACTGGTCATCACCAGCTATCCCAGACAGGGGCACTGACTGAAACAAGCAGAATGGTTGAAAACAGCTGTAAAAGAGGCTGCTCTGAATGCAGGTGGTGAGCTCCTGGGACACATTGCTACTGCCAGAGGCAGCATCTGCAGGTTGAAAAGGGAATTAGACATGTTTATGGCCAACAAGGTTATAAACAGATGCTAGCAGTGATAAAGCACGACTATGAGAAAGGGTTGAGTCTCATGTGGTCCCATAAAGAGCCTCTTCTGTGGCCACCACTGAGACTGAATATTGGGCTGGGTGCACCATTGGTCAAAGCCAGCACCATGTTATGTCCTTAAGTACGGACAGCACAAAAGTGCTGCTTGTGCCACAGACAGAAGGCTTTGCTATGTCTTCATGGGGTGTAGGGCAGAGGCAACTGGGCAATCAGCATGAGGGCTGGGAGCCTGTAAGTAGACATGGTAGAAAAGAACATTGCCAAATACGTAGGGCCTTCCTCTGAGTTTTGACTGTTTACTTTATGCATTATTTTACACAGATATGTTTTTATTGCTGTGAATTGCAGCACAGAGTTCTCTTTTCCTTAATTTTTTTTTGTTTATCATATATCTTCACATGGTTAGTGAACATACCTTGTTAAGAAACCCAGCAAGACAGTTTGAATTTAGGTGCCCAAATGTGCCTGCATTATCTTTCAGCTGCCTTCATCTGTATCTGTATCTGTTTCTTTCTCTTCTCATAGAAATCTTTGGAGATTCAACAATAGCCATCAGATACAAATATAATTGCAAGAACCCACTTTGTTTACAGCTCCCTTTCCTGTGCTTAGAGCTGCTCTCAGTGGGAGGTTTAATTTAGTTATCACTTTCTGCTGAGGAAAGCATATTTTTAACTTTTGCTTTAATTTTGAAGGAAGTTTACATCCTCTCCTTGCTGAATCTAAAGCACAGTCTGTGTTCCTTCCACATCATTCATCACAACGTTAACAGGGAGAAACCAAAGACAAGTTCCTGTGGGAGACATCTGTGCAAACATCACTGCTGCATTTTTATCCATCAGGTTTTAATCTGGACTGCTGCCTTTTCCATTTTTCCTTCTGCCTTGTGCTTCTGAGAGGCTGTGCAGCAAGCTCTGATTTCTTTTATACTCATCATAAACTGCCCAGAAGCCACTGTCATTGACCGAGACCCCAGTGAGTGAGAGGCAAGAGATGGCTGAGGACTCCAAAGGTATATTTTAGGGATGAATTTGAAGGCACTTGAACCTTCAACATCCTAAGTAAAAATCACTATGCTGTGCACTGCTGTCTGATTCATAGAAGGCATTCCAGGATAAGTTAGGTCTTGTCTCTCAAAGAAGTTGCTGAGGTGAAAATGAGGAACTCTCCTCTGTCATTATGGGTAAATGGGTTAAGTCCAACTGATTGATTATGCTCCATTTACAAAGCCAGATATTTTCAGCATTTTATTTTGTATCTAACTTAGTATTGATAATACAGTAGTGTTTAGAGGAAGAAATGAGGAGTAGAACTTATGTCTTAGCCCTGTGTAACAACAAGAAAAAACAACAACAAAACCCACAAAAAACCTCACAGTCTGTAGAGATGACACCTTTCCTCAGAAGTACTCAGGCTTTTTTGTGACAATGTCTAAATTCTGAACTCTAGAGAACCAAAGCTGAAAGCTGTATTCCTAATCAGTTGGATTATCAGGAACTCTGATGCCCCCATTTTGCATTAACTTCATAAAGAATTTCAATGTCTGTCTGGAAACAACTAGTTAGACGTTTAACTTGTCATCCAAATTTGTAGATCTAACTCTCATCAACTCCTGAAACAAATTTTGCAGCATGCAGCTCTCACCAGTTTCTATTGAGAACTTTTTTCTCTCCTCTTGCTGACAGTGGCTTTATGATTCTGATTTATTCTGAGCTTTATTCTCTGTACTTTTTAGTCTTTAATAGAGTCTTATATTGTAATCACAGCTGAAATCTGCAGATTATGCTGCCACAATAAATTATTCAGATGTGCTACTTAGACTTCATTTTACTGAAATGGTTCCATCTCTATCAGTGATTGACAGTTATTTTGGAGTATTATTTAGCCTTTCACATCACAAATCAGGACTTCTGCCTATTGCCAACTCCAGCTTCCAGTGCCAGATTCCCATCTGGCATTGCAACAGGGAGTATTTGAGTAGGACACACTGCCTTTTTTTAGAATCAAATCCATAAGGCTCACAAAGGAAAAACAGCTTCTTTTATCTACCAAGCTCAAACTCATGTATTCTGTAAATCATCTTAACTTCTAAAATGTCGAGATGACTTTAATAGCCCTAATTGAACAGAAAACAAGCCGAAAGTCTGATGTGGAGCTGGAACTTCCAGTGAGGTACAAAACATCTTTTTTAATAGCCAATCTACTGAAAAAAGGAAGTTAAACACTATGTTATGTAGACATTTCTGTCATATTCCTCCCTGAGCAGTAATTCTGTTCTTGCCTCCATCCAACTGGAGCTCCAGGAAATTGCAGAGGGTTTCTGCAAGGCGTGAGGCAATACACCAGCTCCCAGTGTCCGTGACACCCTCCTGACCACTGCAGGCTCTCCTGATCTTTCAAAAATTTCATGAAGAGCACAGTGCTCATCTCTGTGACTCCCTTTTCTTTGCTACCTATCCAAAAAGCCGTTTCCTGTGCTGGCCAGCTGTGTGACCAGGGCTTTGTTCGTGTTTTGTAACCTAACAGAGAGGCATCCCAGGTGAGCCCTTGTCTGTTGTCTTGCTGTCGGCAAAAGCCTCATGCAAAGCCATTGTCTGGAACCAGGGAAGCTAGAGTGCTCCATGCGATGGCCTGCAGAGTGCCTGGGAATGATGTGTTGGAGCACAGATTCTGGCATCTCAGCTCCAAGCTTAGCGCATTAAGTTCCAAATCCCTCTGCCTTTGTTCTTATCACACATATAACAGTAAACAACAAAAGGAGGCAATCTCAAAAAGTGTGAGAGGATCAGACTCTGTGCCCAATGTTTTTACTAGCCTAGATTTTACTTTTTGCAATTGACAGAAGTCTCTTTGCCTAGTCAATGTCATTTTTGGCTTGCTATTGCAAAATTGTTTCCCAGAAAGTTTCCCTCTTTTTTGATACTGAAGAATTTGACCACACTTTTCTCCCCTCTAAGGGCTTTTTCCTTTCCTTTCCTTTCCTTTCCTTTCCTTTCCTTTCCTTTCCTTTCCTTTCCTTTCCTTTCCTTTCCTTTCCTTTCCTTTTTGTTGTTTTCTTTAAGAAATGCATAAATACCTATTTATACCTACTTATCTTCTACTGCTGTCATAAATTCGGCTGCAAAGTTTCAAGAATAAATGCAACATGGTGCGGGGCTTTTAAAACACATTGTTTTAATGTATCTCCTGTTACTCTATTTTCTTATAAAATTTAATGTAACAAATCAATCCCTGAGAAATCAAAAGAAGTAGTTCCAGAGTTTCTGCCAATAATTGGTTTTGCTCCTAATACTTTATCCAGACACCAGCAAAAACATTTCAGCAACAGTTGGTTTCCGAACAAGCTTTGTATGAAACGTAACAAAACTCCAGTTGTCCTGTCTCTGTGTCCCACTCTTGCCTCTGCACATCTTTTTCACAGCTGACACCTATCTCTCCTTTTTTCTCTCTTCCTGGACAATTAATTTTCCCTGCTAGGTATGGATGGGTGCAGAAATCTAGCTTTCTACAACCTCAGCTAAACCATGAGGTCTATTCCGAAAGCAACACCTCTTATTTTATGCTGTTGGCCCACGACGTCAGAGGCGGACTTTGGCAGTATGGCAGCAGAGGTTGAACATCCCCGCCAATATTCCATTCCGTGTTGTTGCTGTGTGACAAACGGCAGCAGAGGGACACTCTGACACAATGGCGTCTGACATGGAATCATAGAATCATAGAATTGTTTAAGTTGGAAGGGACCATTAAAGCTCATCTGGTCCAACTCCCCTGCAATGTACAGGGGCACCTACAGCTAGGTCAGGTTGCTCAGAGACCTGTCCAGCCTGACCTTGAATGTCTCCAGGGATGGGGCTTCCACCACCCGTGGGCAACCTCTTCCAGTGCTTCACTACCCTTATTGTAAAAAAACTTTTTTCTTATATCCAATCTAAATCTCTCCTCTTTTAGTTTGAAACCATTTCCCCTCGTCCTACCACCACAGACCCTGCTAAAGACTCTGTCTCCTTTCTTTTTGTCCCCCTTTAGATACTGACAGGAGAAAAGGGAGCAAAGGTGTGTCATTAAATTCCTCCATGTTGAAAAAATGGTACCCATTGACATCCATCACCACTTGCTGAACATTTATGGAGGCCAAATAGCAGATGTGAGCACAGTGAGGGGTGGGTGGTGTGTTTCAGCAGTGGCGACAGTGGGGCACCTCTGCTGGTGCAGATTTTTAGGAGCGTGGCATGCAGGTTCTTGTTCATCGCTGGTGAAAATGCACAGCTTATGGTGGTGACTGTGTTGATAAATAGAGTTTTGCAGCTGAGAATTTGCTCTACCAAATAGTGTTATTGTGCTCTTTATATCTGATGTAGTTTCCTTGTAAATAAATAGGAGAAATTACTTTCAGAGCAACCTATGTAAATTTCTGTTTCCTAATTAGAGGAAAAAAGGTGTGACGTGATAAATGATTTTATTTAAATATTTGACTCAGATGAAAATGTCATTTTTTTTTTCCTTCCTTTCCTCATTTTTTTTCAAAATGGAACGAGGTTTGATTTTATTACCTTTAATTATATCTATGAATGGAGAAAAAGCATCCCCCAGGCACGATGTATTTACTGGCCAGCACATTGTGACTACCTGTCACATGCTGACAAGTACCTGGTAAGAGCCAGAAGTTGTTCTGACTGTTTGATATCAAAGATACTGAGGAAACACAACTCTGAAACAACATGAGTTTCTGTGTATTTTGTGTAGTTAGCTGTGGAAGCAGCAGCTGACAGAGAGCTGGAATCCTAAGGATTACAGAATCTAAATATATTTACATACAAAGCATAGTTTACATGTTTAAATAAGTGATATGGAAATGGTATTTGACAGATAGCTGCAGTGATGAGTCAGGAGGAGGGCTGGGAGGAAAGCTTCCATATGCACAAGTGGCATCCCAGCTATCTGCTGACTGCTGCTTCTATAGAGTGCAGATACATACATGGGTGTGTGCCTATATATGTGCATAGGTGTACAGCTCTTTCTACTGCCTTTTCTTGGGGTTTAGAAGGGTATGATATAGCTCACTGGAAAGAGTCTTGACTTGTACACAGATTAAATATTTGATAAAAGACAATTTATGAAGATGAGCTGCATTGCCAACTCCACTACTGCAAGTTCCGCAACAATTTTGTTGTCTGCTTCTAGCCAGCTGAGAACAGCACCATCACTGTTTTGTCATATTGTACTCCACTCGTTGGGCAGCCTGGCGTAAACAAGCTCATGTTGAGCCACCCCAAGCAGACCACACGCTTGCCCTTTGTTTGACCCAGACTGTTATGTTTGAAGTTCCTGGAGAACAAATTCTAATTATGGGATGCAAGTCTTTGTGGTTGTGGCCTTAAATGGCTGGAATAGGAGGTCTTATTTTATTAAAAGAAGCTTTCAATTTGCAGATTTAAAGCAGCATCAGATCTCTGACATAAAACTGTACCATTGTAAAGGTTACTGAATGAAGCGAACACTCAGCTTTGTGCCCCAGGTCGTTGTCAAGCGATGCGTTTTACCGGAGTCTGCAAGGCGGTGCTGAGACACTGCACAGCAAAAGAGCAGCCGAGGGCCTGGTTCTTGTTCACATTGGGCCTCATTAATCTGTGGAAGAGGATATAGAGAAAAAGAGAATGAAGTTATATTTGAAGTTTCCAGAGAAATAATGTGTTGTGGTAGATTCCATTTTCACATAAACACAAGTCTTTGCAAATCACGTTGCCTCTTGCAGCGTTTAGAAAAAGAAAAACAAGTTTATTTTAAACTAGGGTGCTTTTCCTTGCTGTTTGACAGCGTGTTCTTATTGCCATCTAGAATTTGTACTAATTAGCCGTGAGTATTTCAGTGGCCTTGTTATGCTAATCAGATGTTGGCATTTTATTTTCTGCACTAACTGCAGTCTATTTCTGGTTGTTGTGACTCCTGAGAGCAGGGGCCATTGGGTGCAAATGAGCCCTTTCCAATGAAAGCTGCCTGAAGAGTGCAGTCACAGGGATGGTTTCTGCATCTGAGGACTTTCCAGAACACACACAGCCAGCCAGCACTGCCCCACTCTTTTTGTGTAGCCCATATCCTGAAAAGGGAAAAAAGTAAATAAATTTGGGAACTATTTACACTAGAAATATAATATCCAAATGTTCTTTGTTGAGGGGCTGAGCCAACTATGCATCTGACTGTAAAGACCTTCTCTTGTACCCTCACTTTCTTGGCTCAGTTTTGCTGTTGACAATACCAATGAGCCACCTTTTCCCTCTCATTTCTACCCTGGATGTAGGTACACTTAATGAGAAAAAGGACTCCCTTAGTCACTCCAGCACCAGTGTAGGAGACCAGTGCAGAAATCAACTGGAATATTGTACTGTTTTGCTGGTGTTTTTCAGGGGAAAGATAAGTACTAATGGATATGTTTCCATGATATATATTTTTTTTAATGATAAAATGTAAGCATTTTCTGGCCATCAAGAGATGGTATGATAACACTCTGCCAGCAGGCACACACCAAACTTACTGAGCCTTTGACAACAGCGGAAGCTTAAAATAACAAGTGTGATTTGTTTACATTTATCTGTAAGATTCTTGTAGCTTTTATTGAAGATATTAGAAATGCAGTTTTATAGAATGACTTGTTAGCGGGAGCCCTTTTATTCATGGGTTCCTTTGGCTGGAGCAATTCAGCATTCAGAGAGTGCATAAAATATCATTAGAACTGAATTCTTTGGTAAACAGCCTTTGGGGAGGTGTGGATCGAGGGGCTAAAGCACATGGATTCGAAACTGAAATAATGAATAAATACTGAGACTGAAGTGTTGGAGAGGCAAAAGGAATCGAGTGGGGGAATATCTATCCAAGAGACAATTCAGGTTTCACCAAGCCATACACAAGCATAAATTATATTCTGTACATGGAGCCCTACACGGTGTGAAAGAAGTAGTACTGGAGGAAAGATGATGCCATGGCAGATAAAGGCTTCTTGCTTCAACAACTCTTTGAAAACATCTAGAATAAAAAGAGGATTTTTTTTTTTAAATTTGCTTTTTGAGGGCACGTGTCTTAAGGGTTGTGATTCTGTATTCTGTTCTTGCTGGTGAAGATAAATGATGTCACTTTCCCATGCTGCCATCCCTGAAGGAGTAGTTCCAAAGCAAAACCCTGGGTGCTCTGGGGCCCACCTTGATTTTTTCACAGGAGTTAAAGGAAGACTAGTGCCAGTGATATAGGGAAAAACCTTCTGTAAATTATTATGAAAACAGTGAAAATTCAATTCCTTGGAATTTTACGAAGTCCTTTTTGTGTGGAAACAAGAAACAAATCTTTCAGAGTCCTGCCAAGCTGGGCTTGAGCTGCAAAATACCTTTGGGGACTGGAGCTTCCCCCCAGTCTCGTCATGGACGAGATGGAGGCATGCTGAATGGAGGGTTTTGGTTCTTTACAGTCCAGCTCTGTTTTGTTGACTGTACACACAAGAAAGAGACACTCATGGCTGGCCACTGAGCAAGTGAGTCTGTATAAAAATTGTCGTTAAGTTCTAAAGAATTCGGAAGTCAAGAAGAAATCTTCTTCTCTGTCTATATCCTCAGGAAAATGGTAGTGCAGCAGCCAAGCACATCTGTCCCTTGCACTTACCACTCTTCTCTGATTTGTAGGAATATCATCTCTGGCCACTGCTGGAGCATGTTTGTCAATACTAGACTGTTACTTCGTAAGGTATTTAGGGGAAAGAGGTTGTTTTGATGCCTATACTGTTACCTCACCTTTCCTGCAAATTGAAAATTACACTGTCTTCAGTTAAACACCATCTGCTGATGGCACTTAGAGAACAGCAAAGATCTCAGAGGAAGGATATGGTTTTTTTCTGGTGCCTCTTACCTTGTTAGCTATCTACAGGACAGAAGTAGGCACAGAAGATTACAAATCAGAGCAGTAGGTATGTATGCTTGACTTCCAGTTTCATGTACATCTGCCTGGCATCTTCTCTGGGGAAATGCCTCAATGGAATTATTATTATTATTTTTTAAGATGGTTATATGTTGCTGAACTTTTCAGATGGCATTCAGATTTCAGTGAAGGTTCTGTCTGTTAAATAGATGAGATACAGAAAACAGAGGAAACTGCAGAAACATTTAAATGCTGCTCAAAATCTTGGTAAAGAAAGAAAAGAAAAAATATAAAATTTTCCAATGTATTCATTACTGACCTGAAATTTTTATCAGGATAATTATTCTGTTCTAATTTTTCTTGATATCAAGAGGCAGCATTAAAAATTTCACTCTTAAAACACAATAAAGGAATCCAGTAAGCAAAGAACCTCACTTAAAGTACTTCATGTACCTCTGAAAAGCAAGAAAAGGTGATTTAATTACATATTTTAAAACTAATTTGCTGTGAATTACCATAATATTCCGCAGTCAGTTCTCTTCAATTGGTTGCTTTGGCAGTTGGAAACTTATGTCTCAGTATTGTTCATTTCTCTTGAAAAAAGAAAAAACAGCCCCCATTTTTTTTGGTGATGTTTTATACTCCTTTTTCTCTTTGTTCCAACACACACACACAAAAAGGAAAATTTTGTAACTTTCCAAAAGAGTACTTCATCATAAAGAAATCTACTGGCAATTACTTTGGAAAGGACGAGGACAGCAATGGACAGATTATTTGGCAGGTGCCCAGTCTCACAATATACATATTTAAGGTTAGAATCAGGGATTTTGGGACATATTACTATGCTATCCAATCTTGTCCCATCAGAAAGTTCTTCACAAAGAGTAACCTGAAATAAGGTATATACTGTGTTATTGATTTTTAAGGTTTTTTTCACCTGCCATTAGTCAGCATACTTAGGACATTTGAGAAAGAAAGTGCGTGGTTATTTCTACTTTTCATAAACATGCTTTAATCTATTTTTCTTACACAGAACAAAATAACCTTAGTAACTGGTTACTTGATTTAAATTCACAGATTCGTAGCATGGCTGATGTCATGATGTTGTCTGGGTCCACCTGGCTCAACCTCTGCCCAAGCAGGAACACCCCGAGCAGGGTGCTCAGCCCCACATCCAGGTGGCTCCTGGAGAGCTCCAAGGAGACCCACAGCATCTGGGCAGCCTGTGCCAGGGCTCCATCACCTGCACAGCACTGCAGTGCTCCTGGTGTTCAGAGGGAGCTCCTGTGCTCCAGTTTGTGCCCACTGCCTCTGCTCCTAGCACTGGGTACCACGAACAGAGCCTGGCTCCATCCTCTGTGCACCCTCCTTCAGCTATTTAAGGACATTCATGAGATCCCCTGAGCCTTCTCCAGGCTGAACAGTCCCAGCTCTGTCAACCTCTTCTCACAGGAGAGGTGATCCATAGGAGCCCCTTTGCTGGACTTTCTCCAGTAGCTCCATGTCTCTTTTGTACTGGATTTCTCAGAGTTATAATGAGTTACTACATAAAACTGTTAATTACTGTAGCTATGTACTTCAAGGGATCAAACCTCCGCAGTTTCTAGGAAACAAATATGCATAGCAAAAGCTACTTGAACATGTGCAAAACCAAATTGTTCATGGTATTGAGGGGCAGTCTGTGTGAAATACATCTTGTGTTTGCCGTACTGTACAGATGCACCTGCCTATTAACATTGTGAGTCCCAAAGCTGCACTCTGATTACATTTGATCACTGATTGGTGATCTCCACTGGCCTCAGTCTATATGCTTGTGGTTGCAGTGGAAGAACAGATTCCCTGTGTAATGTTGAAAAGTACTGACACAAGAAATGAAGTTTTTCTGTCTCTGAAGCATTCACACAAACCCTTGCAGGTTAGTCCTCAAGGAACAATAGATCCACTAGCATCTTGATCTGAAGCCAAGCTGAGCAAACAATAGAGTAAGGAGATGGTCTGAGAGCAGCTGTGGAAGTGCTGGTGATCATATGCAAAAAGTAACTTCTTAGAGACATCTGTGTCCTCTGGACTGATGTCCGGATTATCCAGGCTGAGGGCTTTCTGCAAGGGTACTTACTTTCCAACCTTCATATGGGCTTTTTATTATGTTTGTTGCAAATGAAAGAGAAAATCTAACTTTTCTCCCCCGCAAACATTAAGGTTCTGCCTCATTATACCACATGTATCCAAATGACAGATGATGTAGAGAGGACTGGAACATGGTGTTCTGTTTGTCCTGGCGTTAATGAGTGTTTGAAATGCTGATGTGTAGGCAAATCTATTTTTGTTTTCATATTTTGCATATATATTGCTTTATAGTGCCTTGTGGGGGAAATAGGAATTTAACATCTAAACATTTTAATATTCAACAAATAGTGGTACGTACAAAATAAAATTGTTCCCCTTCAAATACAGCAGTGAATGTTAGCTTAACTTCATGCAAGCACTTATAATGTTTGCACCAATTTCTCCATCTAATTTAGGGTTGGTATACATTAGTCCTTGTCTTCTGAAACCACACAGATCTCCACTTGTTCTTTTCACTTATGAGGCCACCTCATCTTAGTCTAAAATGATGTACACTGGCAGAAAGGGTTTTGGTATCCTCTCAGCTGGGCAGTGAAAGATTTCACAAATACCTTAAGCTGAATCAGCACAAACTCCAGGTGGAAGTAAGATGCTTGTTTGTGATGTGCTGTAGTCAGCCACTTATACAACACCCCTAGCTGCTGGGGATTGCTGTGATCCCAGGCCTTTAACCAAGCCTGCATGTCCCTCTAGAAGACACTTGCTAGCGTCACCCTATGACATTGATAATTGTGACCCTGCAATAACTGGATTACAGTCACATCCTTGTTATGAAGACCAGAACATAAAACCACAAAGGTCCCCTCTCCTCTCAAAATATATCAATTAATTAATTAATTGGTTTACTTAATTTGATTTAGACAAATTACAGATACTTTTATATTCTGAGAGGTAGGCGGAGAGAGAGGCTTACGGTCAAATGCAAAACAGTAATCTATCATCTGGTGCTATGCTAATTGTTTTTGCCCTTAGCATATAGTGGTGTGCATACAACATCATTTTTATTGGGCTTTGTCATCCAAAATCCACTGAAGTTAAACAAAAGACTTTCAGTGAATGTGGCCCAAGGAGCATGGAATAAGCCCTCCTGGCCTGGTGACCTGTCATACAGTTCTTTAATGCAGCTGCAATCAGAGGGGATTTCGCTGGCATGAGATTGACCAGAGCAGCCAGTTGATATACAGCTCCTCAAGCTCAGAATGCGAATTATGCACTCAGAATTACAAATAAACAATGCTGCCACCATGCACCTTCTTTACATAAAGCGTCCCAAAAAGCAAGGCTCCCATCTATCTCTGTGTCTATTGCAAAAAGAAGTGCATGTATAGATAGATGTCTTTCAGTTAAATTGTACGGATGAAGGTATTTCACAGGTTACAAAAGAATTTCAAAGCATACAAGATGTGTTCTTTGCTTGCAAGTATTGAGAACGCTGTGCACATTGAACTCCTCCTGGATTTATTTGTGCTGCTTCCAGCTCATTCCCTCTTATGTTGGAGCAACAATTTATCATACAGACTGCTTAGCCTCCTCATTAAAGGCCTTTCAGTTTAACTCGTTGCTATCTTCACACTAGTATGTTTTTCTCGTAATACAGCTTGATTCATGTAATTCCTTCCTAGAAAGCTGAATCACTGGGATTTGTAACTAGAATAACCTTTACTTCTGGCATTATGATGATTTATTTCCTGTACTTTGATTTAAATCCACACAATCCAATTGATTTATTTCTTCAATATCTGCCAATTGTACTGAACAGATATTCTATTTCTGCAGTGAGGTCTATAAAATTTACTCTCTTGACACAGGAGTTACCAGCTGAACTGTAACTTGTACCTCTGCAAGGGGAATCTCCCTAAAGAAGCAGTGAAAGACAGTCTGCTCCAACTACTGACTCTCATGCCCTAGATTTATACTAAGGCATTTTGCCTACACTGCTAATTTCAAGTGTAACAGTACTCTCACTTGAATCTTTGTAGATACCTTCAGTTTTCATCTGGAGTATTTTGGTAAACTGGGACTTTCTTTGACATTTACTTTAGCGAAGTTTTGGAATACAAGATTATACATTTAGAAGTAGACATTCCTTGAAGATTTAACGATTTGAATAGAATGTAAAGACAAGCAAACCTTAAAGTATATGAAATATAAGAGGTACATGAAATATAACCATGCATAAACATTTATTTCTATTACGTTTTCAAGTGGATGTTTTTATGACTCTTTTGTTCCTTTTGCTGGGAATTCTTTTCACAAAATCCAAATTAAAATAAACAATTCAAGGATGACTTCAGAATATTTGTTTCTGATTATGCCTTATACAAGGATATAGTTTCATTACAGTACTGGAAACTCACTCAAAAATGAGAACATAATGTTCTGAACAATTTTAGAATAGATTTTATTGTGTAAATAATTTGCAGGTGGTGCTTTTCACCAGGTATTTAAAATCAATATTATTTTCATTTATCTCAGCCTCAACTTACATAATCCAAAACCACACGCACATTTTCATTGAATACTATAAAATGAATTACATCCAGAGAGGTTTCCTCTTTTATCTCAGTCTCTTTTTTCTGCCCAGTTCTCAACTTTACAGTACTCCTACAACTTTTCGAAGATTTTAGAGGAGCAGAGAAAAATTAAAGATGAGATTGATTGTAATTCTAGCACTCTCAAAATGGTTATTCAAGCTTGAGAAAGTTTTCAGAAACTCAGAGAAACTGAAGAAGGGAGAAAAATCAGAAACAAATACGCATTCAGTGATAGAGAAAGAAAATGGAGAATGTAGGAAAAATCACACAAACTTCATGTTTGGTTTTCAATACCTAATATTAAATGAAAATAAAAAACTTAGGTATTAAAAATATCAGAAATGTTTGTTTTATTTTAAATACTATTGCTGTAAACATCAGAGTGGAGCTCAAGTCATCTAAATCGCCCTTGATTCAGGAGTTTAATTACAACCCACGTACATTGCTTGCAGACGTGATTATGGCAGGAATCCTGCATGCCTTTTGAAAAATGCCTAGGTAGCCAAAACACCGAACGTTTTACGGAGGACTGAATCTCTATTTTCATACTGATGCTCTCTGTGTATCCTGAGCAAGGCACCTTTCCAAACTTTGGTGGCATCTAAACCACCACGCACCTGGAAATGCAGTAGTCAGGGAGAGGTTAGAAGAGGCAGGTATGAGTGATCATAACTTAGCCTGCAGGCTAGGGGAGGCAGGTGTTTATAGTTTGCATTTTGTTTCTTGCTGCTCTGGTCTGTCAGCAATAGGCAATAAATTACATTAATCTTCCTTATGCTGAGTTTGTTTTGCTTGTAACAGTCACTGGTGAGCAATCTCCCTGTCCTTACCTCAACCCTTGAGCACTTTTTCATTGTATTTTCTCCTCCTGTTCCTTGAGGAGAGGGAGTGAGACAGTGGTGTGGTGGAATTCAGCCGGCCATCAGAGTGAAACCACCGCAGTGGGAGAAATCCTCCAAGTGCTCCAGATCTTGCTGTCTTGAGTTGCTGTGTTGGTAAAGCACAAAAAGATTTAAGCAGATCTGAGCACTGGAACTGTTATGTTAGTTAATAATACAATTGCAGTGTATGAGGACTTTGTTTCTTCACTTGGCCTTTGAACTCTTGGCCTTTGAACTCTCTCACTGATACTCATTGTTCTAGATCAGCCAGAAATTGTTCAGACTGGATCAGGGTAATAGCTGATACAGTCTTACACCTGCTATATGGAGTCACAGTCTCTTCCACCTCTGTGGTTTCTAACAGTGCTTTGCTGTGGAAAAGAGCAGAGACAGAGTGCTGATAGTGGAAGTGATATTATGAGAGATTAGATGCAAAGGAGCTGTTAAAAGCCTCCAGAGATCTTTCATATCATTAACAAAGTTGCAGGAGATGTAAAATTCAGGATATAAATGAGTAGAACCACGGCAGCAATAGGGCAGAATGGAGTCTGGGGCAAGAGAAATCTGTAAGGTACTTGTTTTGTGATGGGCTGCGAGGTGGCAAGAGAGTCTGCTGTGCTTGAAAAGATATGAAAGATTAACAGTAAACCGTATTGGTTTTGTACACATTTTTCTATACTTGCTAAAAAGAGGGAAGAAAAAGGTGCTTGAATCAGCTTTAATGTGTACTTGAATAAATTCCTCGGAGAGTGCCAAGCATTTCTGAGAAATGAGAAAAGGGCAGAATGGCAATTTTGAAAACAAAATTGCAAAAAAAGGTAATATAAAAGTAATACACAATATGGTAATCGTGTGCTAAGTAAGTTATTAGAATGCAAGAGCTGGGGCGGGGGGAGGAAACTAAATGTGTTCTATGGTCTGTTCGGTTTAAAATGCAACACAAAGGTTCTGTAAAGAGTGTTAATGGGCTGCATATATTATCTTCTACCTGAAGTGGAAATGCTAACGATTTACAAAGAGAGTTATTGTGAGACTAATTTATTTAAAAGAGCTCTTTGAAGCTGGTACAGTGGGCCAACCTGGTGCTTCACTTAGGGTGAGCAACCAGGACGATTGCATCCACATCAAGGAAACAGAAGAGCTTTGCAAGGTTAAAACGAGGAGCAGGAAAAGACAATGTTCAAATGACTAAAGAGCAAATGGCCATAACTTAACCTCCACAAATAGACTCTGCAAATCTAATGTTGATTGTGGGCAAACTCTTGGCCTTTATTCTGTTCTGTGACAAAATACTGCTGTTGCTTTTCTTTTTTTTTGGCTGTTTTTAGTTTTTTTGTATATATGTGTGTTGTAAATACTATATCCTAACAGTTCTTAAAAACAAGAAACATCTTGTGAGTGGCAAAACTTTCAGCAGGAATGAGATCATGGAAAACCTGAAGCTCATATGTATCAAGGAGTGAGATAACGTGGGAAAATGAACTGAGACTCATAATCACATGACATTATTTCACGTACTAAAACCTCTGGTTCAGATGAGTTCAGGGCCCTGACAAGTTGAAACAGTAGGGCCTGTGGAACATTGATGGAGGAATTGTCACCAAGAGTTCTAAAAATCTCATTGGAGAGAGCATGAGCCATTCCGAAAAGGGATTAAAGAGTGGAAACAAAGGCACGGACGCCACCCTGAAGAAAAACATGGTGTCTGAATCCTTGGAGCTCTTCTGAGCAAATGTGGTGGCAGTAGCTGGGATAGGGAAAATGTTCTATTTTGCCTGTTTACAGCTTCAGATTTTTTCTTTATGGAGGTAGTCACTGAAGTTAGGTAAGTTTGGGCTATTGGGAGGTTTGTATTTGCCTCATTTCTCATCCTCCAGATGCTTCTCAGACTTCAGAAGTTGATGCTCCAGGTGTTTCTGCCCTGAAGTCATCATTCTGCCTGCAGTAGTCACACCAAAAGAGAGCTCTTGCCAGCAGTCCTAGGCGGCTCCTGATCACAGACAGTTGCTGTACACCATGTGCATATGCAAATCCTGTCATTGCATTACCTTTTTTACTTATAATCATGCTCCTTATAAATAAAAGAAAATCCTTCTCATTCATTGTAATAAATATGCAGCTTGTATATATAAATGTTTACTTGCTCCTGCTCTTCATTCCTTAAAGCCATAACATTAGACACTGTAATTGTTCCTTTAGTAACCAGTGCGACAAGCCAAAAAGAATTATGACATTGCATGTAAATAGAAGGCTCAAAGCAAACAACTTTAATAAATTTATCTTTGCTGATGAAAAGAAAATCAAAGCAGCTCACATTTTTCCTTGAGATTGCATCATGGATTTCAGCATTTAGGTATCTTTATTATTTTTACTTTTATTCTATTTTATTTTGTTCTTTTTACTTTGAATATTAGTTCTCTAAGCACAAAGCTTTGAGATGTGATTTAACCACCGGCCATTTCTTGCACATTACAAGCCACTGAAAATGTTGGTGAAATCACAGAACCACAGAATACCTTGGGTTGGAAGGGACCTTAAAGCCCACCCAGCTGCACCCCCTGCCATGGGCAGGGCTGCCACCCACTGGATCAGGCTGCCCAAGGCTCATCCAACCTGGTCTTGAATGCCTCCAGAGATGGGGCATCCACAGCTTCTCTGGATAACCTGTGCCACTGCCTCACCTCCCTCTGAGTAAAGAATTCCATCCTAACATCTAATCTAAATCTCCCCTCTTTTTGTTTAAAACCATTCCCCATTTTTCTATGACAA
Organism: Penelope pileata; assembly: GCA_013396635.1. NCBI lineage: Eukaryota > Metazoa > Chordata > Aves > Galliformes > Cracidae > Penelope > Penelope pileata. The sequence goes on from WBMW01000664.1 coordinate 2,303,069, forward strand.
TCAGACTCTGTAAAAAGTCGGTCTTCCTCCTGTTTATAAGCTGCCTTCAAGTGCTAGGAGGCTGCAATGAGGTCTCTTTGAAGACTTTTCTTCTTCAGGCTGGAATGTTAGCTTTACATTTTCTAATAGGCCTTCATCAAGGACTTTCTAATGTCCTTAACTTTATGAATGTTCTGCAGGCAGTGCTGGCAAAGAAAATGTACTGAAACACTAGAAGGAGATCCTCTGCTCCCATGTAACTCCAGTGGCCCTGAACTGGCATATGTCTGGAAAACAGAACAGAGCTCTGCTTACTCCTGAGATAGTCCTCCATGCTGAGGTATTAAGTTGCACAGATGGGTAAAAGTAAAATGGGAGCTTGCAAAATAAGATTTCAAATACATAAACAGGTTTCTGTCGATGGCAACCGAATAAAGAAGGTAATTCTCTAAACATATTGTTCCTATTTTGTTTCTAATTACAGTAAACTACAAGGTTAGTTCTGCTCTTTGGGTGCACTTTAATTACTCTCTCAATGTTGACTTTCTGTGTTATGATTCCTTTAACACACCATAGGAAATAGACATTTAATTAACCAGATGTCACTCAATAAATCTTAACTTCTACTCTCTGAATCAGAAAAGTCAATGTTATTGGGCATTATAGGGCCAAGATTTTAGAAATAATTTACTTTTTATGTTCCTTTAGGTTTTTGTTATAGTAAGATTATGGAGGAAAATGAAACTGATGCTTCTTAGCATTTAATTTAATGAAAAACATCTCCACAAAGTGAAAACAAGATTCTAACATTATGCAAGTGTTGGTGTTTCATAACCTGTAAGAAAGATAATTGATAACAAGCTAATGGTGTGTTCTGAAGACTGCCTGATGTGTTATCTCACTTGTACTTCATCTTGTTTATATTTATTTAATATCTTTGTCTTTTCAGGATGACTTTCTGCATGTAGCTCTATAAGCCTATAGACATTAGCCTATGCGCCATGACATCGTGGTACTCCAGAAACAGTAGCTGTAGTACTAACACTCAGGGCACATTGCAAATACAGAGGTGCCCAAAGTGGCAGCTGAGAGCATCTTCTGGCTTCAGAGGAGGAGGTCAGCATTTGGCATCCTGAGACCCTGCTGATTGTCCCAGCAGACCTGCATGGAGACCACAGCAGCCACCATAACCCTCCATTTAGAACTTTCCGAACATTTCCAGTGGGCTTAAAGTCAAATGAATATAGCCATCCACACAGGTTGATGGCAGCCTGAAGTATCAGAGTGTTTCAATAGCTGGGTGATTTCTTCAGATGCGTTAGTCTACTGTCTCAAGAATTTGCTGGGGCTTTCCATACTAACTTGCAAAAGCAGAGCCCCCTTCCCCAACCTTGTCTCCCTAGGGTCAATGTCTTGTCAGAGACTTCCTCATATCTGACCTCAATTCCAGACCCACATCCTAATTATTCTTGTTTAAATTGTAGGAGCCTCTCCTCTACTACAACCACATCATTCTTCCTTTCTCCCATTACCCCTAAGTCGACAGTACTTTTAGCCTTCCTTTGCAATGTCACTGAATATGGCCAGAGTCCCATAAAAGAATACAACAGGGCACGTTCTTCCATTAATAATTGCAGTGCAAAGCTCCTATTAAAATTAATGGGCACTCCATGTGCACCGAAGTGTAAAAATAGCCCCCCTATTCTCACACGCTATTTTAATCTCTTCATTCTTTCTGACTAAAGTTTCCACTTCCATTACACCTAATGAATGCTGTGGGAAAGCAATTCCCCCCACCGAGGTTAGTGGTATCAAAGTTGTTACTTGGTCTAACATTGACACTGTGGCCACCCAAAGTCCCTTCTTGCAAATGGAACCAGGCACGTGTTCTGCAGCTCCTACGAGACTGTATTTTAGCATTTGCCAAGAGTGACAATGTATGATAATAATACTGAATCTTTTTAACACCGACCCATATGCAAAGGTAGTGACACCAGGGAATATGCTATTCCTGAAAGGTAACTGTCAAGGATTAATTGCTTTTGCTGTCTTGGTCTTTGCTTCTTTTGACGTCCAGCCTACTTTTTGGCAGAACAAGGACAGTTTTTATTAAGGTTGGCCTCTCAGCCACAAGGTACTTTTTTTTTGCTAGTCTGGTAAGCCAGCTGCTAATTCTCTTCTTGTACCTCCAGAACAGATTCTTCTAGAAGTCCGCTGTGCCCTGTTTGGAGATAGCTGCAGCCAATACGTTGTATGAACAGCGTGATTTCATCCAAGTGACATAAACAAAGAAAATAAGAAGCAAAAGAAAGTTAATTTTGCATGTAGGTCCCTAACACCAGCAAGTTTGATAAAGCTTCCAAGATCTGACGGGGAAAAATTGCATAAATGACTCTTTCAAAATTGTGAAAACCAGCCTTAACACAAACCTTTATAGAAGACAAATGGACTGGTCTAGGACAACAGACTGGTGTGAGGCAGGGTGTCTGAAATGTCACCTCCCCTTCACAGCAACATTCCAAGGAACTGGGGCAGAGCTCTGCTGACATGACCTTTGGGCAGCCCCGAAGAACTGTAGAAGCAGTGCCCAGCCTGCCTGGAGCAGCAGGTGGGCATCATTCATTGGGTGTCTCTCGCTGCCTCTGGAGAAAGGTCAGGACCCAGGTGGCAGATCCCACTCCCCAATTCTGATCAGAGGCTGGGTTCACCCTGATGGCCTGAGGAAGGTCTCCCTCAGTGTGATGGGGCTGGGTGCACAAATCCATGTTGTGAGGTGGAGGCTGGTCTTGCCTCTGAAGATCACACTGAAAGTTTCTTCTTGTTTTCAGTATATAAACACAAATGACTCCCAACTGATCACAGTTCCCTTTCAAACTCTAGATCAGCAGTACAACTTCTGGGCTGGAATTTCCTACCCAATCTATGTTTCTTACTTCCAGCAGTGCCTAAGTTCTCCTAAAGGAAATAACTCTTTAGTTGCTTAATTGAGCTCTGAGTTTAGGAAGGCATTACCCATTCAGAAAGCCTCTAGTGAATTCCCATTTGTGCTAAATTGACCAGGTGACTCATCACCACCTTTTAAAGATAAAAATTCCCGTAACAGTACTACAGCAATAGCTTCAACCAATTAAAATGAACAGTATCAGACAAAACAGCTGCCCAGTGATAAAATGGCATTTCCCAAAGAGCAGTTCTGGGGGACCACACAGTACCCTGATTGTAAGAGGGCTCATCTAATAGCTGTGCCTTTACTTGCCTCTTGAGAACTGGTCTTTTAGTAGCATTCCCATCTGGCCAGTTGCTGCAGTATAGCTTAGCAACATATTCTACCTGTGCCTTCTCAGAATATGTGTCAGGTTTCTCTAATAGTCCAGAATAATTTACCCTCCTCATTGACAATCTAGCAAGCCTATCTGCAAAATAAAATTCTTAAAGTGGTTGAGCTTCTGGAGGATGTATTTTATCCAGCAAATTTCCTGCCTTAGCACAGGATCTCCAGATTTCAGGAGTGCTCTATCACCTGCCAGAGAAACAGAAAGAAGGTGGCCAATACAAGGGAGCAAACAAAAATCACTGCTTCTAAAACAAATAGAAGGGGAAAAAAAAAAGGAGATTTTTAGTTTTTCTCAGTCATGCTTCTTCAGTAAATACCAGTCATCCAAGCCTCAGGAAGGCTCCTATATGATATTTGCCTTCTTGTGAATAACATTTGGGTCATTTGTTGGATGGGGACCTGCACTTACTTTACATATTGAAAGTATTTTATACTTCATGCTCATTTTATAAATAAATTTATACATTTCAGTGAAAGTTAAATAAATAAGAACTAATCAATCCAAACAAGAAAACTCCTTTTATTGAACTTTGGATCTGTGCTAAAACTTTGGCTGCTAGAAAGGAATGTGGAGACAGAAATGACTAAATGCAGTGTTAACCAGTGAATTACGCAAGAGGAAACTCAGTCTGCCTGTACTGACCCCAGAAGGAGTGAGCAACGACGTTGTGGTTGACTGGTTGTTGTGGGGTCTTCCCTCACTTCTTATAGCCCATTTAAGACATATTTATGAGCCAGAGAAGGATCTAGGTGACAGTCACCAGGTTGGGGGTGAAAGCTTCAAGACGGTTTAGCAACCGTGAGGCTCCAGCTCCTTTTGCTATCCAAGCCCCAAATCTGCTTCTCCTCATTTGGTTTCTGTTTCTAAAGAAGCACCTGACCAGCTCTTTGTGCCCCAGGGCTGACAAAATCTTGCCTAGGCTCTGAGAGGATGATGGGCTGAGTCCTAAGCTTGTCTTCCTTCAGCAGTGAGTCATTCTCTGGGAAGAGAAACCATCCAATATGGAGATGGGGTTTTATGTCTTTGGTGCTGCTTTTTCTGTTCTTTTTTTTTTGTGTCTTATTTCATTTCAGAGAAATAGAAACAATCAAAACCATACTTCATAGCTGTTTCCCTTTAAGCCCAAAGTAACTCCTCCTCCTCCATCCCCCATCTTTAATAACACCTAAAAGGCTGATGGGCTTGGTCTTTGGATCTTTTCTGTTTTTTGTTTTGTTTTGATTTTGTGTTTTTAAGCCAACACTTCACTACCTGAGAGACTTCATGGGTGAGGATGTGATCCCATGTGAAATACACAAAATGATTACCGCCTAGTATGTATTTGTCAGTCAGTTCAGTCTTTTTCAGTGGCCTCTCCTATCATATCACTTGGGCTGAATCTGAAGACCACTCCTTCGCTCCAGTAGATTTACCTGTGTGCAAATTCTTTAGATTGAGCAAGGCGGCAACATTTTCTTGTTGTTGTACTTTGCTTAAAAGGAAGATACTCTCTTGCATATTTTAAATAGCTTCCTGAGTACCCAGGCAGGCCCAAGTGATGGGGAGAGTGCCTGGTCAGGGGAAACAGCAGCAGTAATTGAATTTGCTATTATTGAGCCCTGTATGCGTTGTCGGATGGGAATGAATTTGCCGAGAAGCGTGGAGTCATTCACCATTTCCACCAAGGCCAACTGCAGCAGCTTCAGGAGCAGCAGTACTGCAACATTCTGTGTTCCAGAATGACCATGGAACTCGTTTTCACATTCAAATAATTAATTATCAGTTGCAATTTCAGTCATGCTGGGTGGAAAGCTGCAGCTGTAATTAGCGGCAAATTTTTAATTAAGTAGTAAAGCACTTCTTATTAACAGCTGTTTGAGAAGTAAGCCAAGATCATTTAATGTGCCCCTTGGATCTATAAAATATTAGACTTACATTCTCTGCCTTATTGCAAATGCTGCCATCATATTTATGTCACGTCTATGACTATATATCTCCATAAAATTCATAAGGTCTTTTTATATATATTGGCATTAAGAGTAAGATTTACAAGTGTTTGGTTCATATGAATCATCCTGTAGATAATTTAATTATCGAACTCCTATATATTAGCAGTGGAATCTTAGGAACTGTTTGACCTAACAGAAATTTATGAAGACTTGGGAGGAGAATAAATAAAGGAATCAGGCAGTGCTTCAGCATAGAAATACAACATCTGTCACTGAGGAACTAATGTAGTTTAACTTTCTTGCTGATAATTGCATTTGATATAATTGGAAAAATTATCAGAGAAATATTTTCTTCAGATAAGTTTTAGATGACATATAAATATTTATAAACATATGAATGTCATATGCCATGTCTGGGGAGCCAGCATGGTCCAAAAAGTTGGATGTGACCACCCTGGTTTGGAAGTGACATGCCATGTTACAGGGCATCAAGAATTGGAAAACGGTCCTAGGCACACTATATTTGGTAGCAGAAATATACAGCCTTAGTTTCCACAAGTCTATTTATTATTGATTGTTTTTATTAGAAGACCTACATTGGGAATTTTCCAAGGCTGCACCAATGTTTTTTATGTACTTGAAAAACAACTGGCAAGCCCATTGATATACTGGGAATCTACTTTACTTTTCTTTTGCTAATGAACATCTTCCTCTCTTCTGCTTCTGCTGAAAGTCTCCACTCTCCTTTCCTCCCATCCATGCATTTATAAGTGTGAAACACACTGCTGCCTGTCTCCAAAAACTGAATATTCCTTCTCAGTGCTGCTGATGCTCTCACTTAACTCCAAACCCCATGATAGCATGCTGGTTGGTAATATCCATTATTTTTGTATCCTTGCCTTAGGTGCTTTGTTTTTCTCAAATATGACATTTTTCTGATGATCTAGGTAGAAGTTTTTCTAACTGTGAACATGTTTTGACAAGTGTCATCTTCTCAATTCAGTAAATCAAATCACCCTGTAGGCAGTCACCTACTGTGTGGAAGTATTGTTTGCATCTCCTCTTTGTGCCCTCATATCGTATTGTTTGACATATTATTAATTGCAGGTCCTGGAAATTACTATAGGGCCAATTGTGTTCAACAGGTCATGCTTGTCTGTTGTTATCAGCATCACAATTAAGGGTAAGCAGATGTTTCTGACTAAAATAGAAATATAGAATGAGAACCTTACCTTTTTCTCAGATTAAACCTGTTTTGAATTTTGGGAAGATGTAGTCAACTTTTTTTATTTTTCTGCAATCGGACGTGGACAAGAATGCAACTAAAAGCATTAAAACACTTCTCAGATTGTATCAGGGAAGTATTTGTAGTGTGGATACGAAAGTAGTAACCAAAATAGGCAAAGGGAGCCCTTGCCTGGAAGACATAAACTGGGTTAGATGGCTGGATAATGGAAGCTGAGATCCTCTGCTATGCAATGCGCACCACCCTAAATTTTGGCTCCTTTAATGCAGATTTAATTTAATTTCTCCAAAGTCTTGCATCTGTTTCTCTTTCCAGGACTTTATTGCGCTTGTGGACACCATTCAAAGGCTGAGTTTCAGACTGTGCAGCCTGTGTACACTTCGCTCACCTCAGGCTGTGTGCCTGTGTGCATGGCTCCAGCTTGCACTAGTCATTTCTTCCCTTAGTTCACTGTGCTCCTAGCTCTCTGTAAGGTTTATAATTTCTTCTCTTGTCTGCTTTAAACAATTTTTTTTTTTAATTTATTTTTCTCCTCCCAGGTAGATTTCATTTGGTTAATATCTATGCTCTTGTCTTTCTGCTCCTCGTCATATTCTCGTTTCAGCATTGCATGGTTCTCTTGGCCTCCCATCTTAGCACTATATATACATGTCATGATTTTCCAGATCATCAGTGAACATTCCTCACAAGGCATTGTTATTATTTACAGAGGTGTTTGGGTGACCTAGGAAATTAAACTGACTTTCTGACTAAATTCCTACCTTTTCTCTCCCAAGGGCAGCTCTCATCCCACTGGATTTGAGATGTGATTATTTTGCTTAAAGATTCAAAGCTATCTCCTGAGATTTTCTTTGGTTTTGCTCCCTAAGAAAATAGAAATTTGGACTTTTAAAAGACTCATGCTTTCTTGAAATATTGTCATACCTCACAGTCATTTTTTCTGTATCTTGTCGCACAGCTCCTGAGATTTTATCATGAAAACTATTTGTTATCCCTTGTTACTGTTCCTTAATCTCTTTGCAAACCATTTGTTCACTTTCTAGCCTATCCTGATGTGATCTTTTTGTAGATTGCATGCCACTTTTTCATATGCTTTGCAAAATCAAAATAACTCATCTACCTTATTCTCATTTTCCATTTATTTTCATGATTCCATCAAGTACAACACTCCAATTTCTGGCATGATTTATTCCTTAAAAATTAATTCGAATTCTTTATCACAGATCACGTTATCTTCAATATCTATGTATTAAACTTGAAATGCGGATCTTGATCTTAATCTCTGAATTTCTATCATTGCTAAATTAGTGGATAAACAAATTTTTTCCAATTGGAGACAACTACACTTCAAATATGCGTATGTACAGATGCTACCTTGGTGAACAAACCTTTCAGCAATAATATTTTGAGCCTGCTAAAATGATGATAAATTGCCTGCTTCTCACTTTCAGTGGTTTTGAAGGTTTGGTACTTTTTTTTCAATACCTTCAGCAGGAAAAAACAAACAAACGACGCACTGAGTGGAAGAACCAAGTGAAAGGTTAATTTCTACTGGAGCAGAACCTGCTCTCCATTTCCTGCACAGTGCTCTTGTGCTTGGTCAGAGCATCTGAGAAAGCTGGCAATCCCAAGGAAAATGTAAGTAGGGCAGGGTAGTCCAGCTTGGGAAGGAAGAGGAAAGGGAGTGGGGCCCCTAGGTCTGCATCTGCTGCCTGACTCCCCTTGCACTCGAAAAAGAGCAGCTGCCTTTTACAAGGGGAAGATGAAAGATGCAGCCAATTTTTAACAGCATACTTTGCAGGGTTCTTTTATTTCTTCATACTCTTTCCTCCGTATCCTTGTTTTCCTTCAGCTATTTCCAATATTCCAACTAAAAGTTTAACATTTTCCAATGGCAGAATTAACTCAGTGTTTTGCATCTTTAAACATCGTTCACAAACGAGGTGCTGTGTGTAATCTGACAAGCACATTCCTTGGGTGTTGAGTGATCAGACTGTCACTTGGCACACTCCTACCCAGGCAGGGGTTGTAACTAGCTCTCTTTTGGTCAAAAGAAAACAGGTAGAAAATAACACGTGACTCACAGTGACCAGCTTCTCATCTCAGGGCTGTTGAGGGGGTTTGCAGAAGCATGTAATAAAGTTGGGTGCTTTTAATTGGAATTTTGCAAATATACAGAATGGGAAAACAGCCCCTACCAGCCAGGTATTTACTCAGTCTGCACTAGAGAAGAGAAGGTGAGCACTTACACTGATTCAGTTCACTTTCAGCACAACTGAAACTATGAATTATGTTTTTCCAGGTCACTTTCTAAATATACACACACCACACATTATTCTCATGTGCATTCCCTGGAGGCTGTCTGCAAGCTCCCCCCCACCCAGTGACAGAGCAGCAGTGAGGGCCAGGTGCTTCAGCAATGTACGTAGAAGTATCTCTATGTCCCTGTAGACTCCTGACCCAGACCCCACATCCTGCTTCCTCTACTGCAGTAATCCTACACTGCTGATTCCCCACCACAGCCTCCCAGAGCAGCTGGGATCATATTTTCATAAAGTCTTTCTCTCCAGGTCATGGGAATTGCTGGCCATGCATGTGTGAATGTGATACGATATACTAAATGAAATAACACGACTTAATTAGAAGTCAATTGTATCTATTAGTACTTGTGGCATGGCATGCATCCTGCCTTTCATATAGAGCACCTTTGCTGGATCTCTCATGATCTGAACAAATCATTTCTGACCTATTTTTAAAGTGATCCCAAAGTACTGATAAATAGATGGGATTTTTTGTCAGTGGGAGAGGGAGTAGGTGCTAAATTACTGGCATCCAATGCTTAACGAATAGCTGACTCCCACCATGCAATCAAACAAGTTTAAGGAAATCAAATTCCTTCAGCTTATGCTAAGTGAACCAGCCACAGACAATTAGAGATGAAGCTGCCTTTAAGAAAGCAACAGAGTTGCTTCTGCAGCTGTGTGATGTCTGGAGGAAAGGTGAGTGTCTGGGAGTCCCCACAGCAGATCCTGCTGGTGCCAGCCAGCCCTGCCCCAGGGCTTGGCCTGCCTCTGGCTGGCTCTGAGCTCAGAGCACATCTGAGAATTTTTAAATGTGTGGCTTTTTTTCCATTTGTTCTACACAGCCATACACTTCTAGGAGTATCTCCCGCAATGTTTTGCATGGAAGTCTTGGAACTTCGTGCATTCACATGCGTGGCTGTGCAGCTGGGCTGGGGGAGAGCTGCTTGCAGCTGTAGCTTGGAGTCTGGCTTTTCTTTTCTAATACAAGTGTCTTCTTCAGATAACTGCTGGACTGCAGGACCCAATCCGCACAGGCTGGACAGCTGATGTCCATGTATAGCAATGGATGAGGGCTAGGAGTGCTGCAGATAGTGAGGAGGAGGCTGCTGGCAGAGGGGATCTGCTCACCCAATCTCCTCTTCAGGTCCCCTCTCTGCTCACCACAAAAAGCTGACAGCCCTGTCAGCACGGAATCAGCATAAACGGTGCCTCATCTGAAATGGGTGCTTGGTTCAGGGCGACGAGCACTGGATGGGCTACAGGCAATGCAGATAGTTCTTTGTATTTTAGGGGGTGAGAAAAGGGCAGCTATTGGTAGCCTCCGTATCCTTGGTATCTGCTCAATACCCCACACTGCTGGGCTGGGAGTCAGAATAAGTGATGACAATTGCATAAGCAGAACAAGGGGAGCTATTAGTGTATGAAACAAAAGCTCTTCTGAGTGTTCAGACATTTTTAGTTTTGCTGTCCCAGAAATGTCAGTGAATTAAAGGAACGACTTCAGCCGTAGCTCGGCTCCGTTGTCATTTACATGTCAGGTTCTCACACTTTGCTAACTGAAGGCGATGGAGGTGGGTGTGAAACAGATCCTTGGCAAACGCTTTAAAAAATGGGTTCCTAAAGAGTTACACCCCAGCTCTGCAGAAGTGGCTGGATGTGCAGGGTTTGGAAAAATTCTGTCACTCATGCACATCCAGACGTAGGCAACAGGTACCTATATAAAAAAATCTTGTTCTCCAAGCCTGACTCATCCAGCAGCACTTCTAAGCTGGTAGTGCTCCACTCTGCTCGTTCTCTAGAAAAACAAAGACAGATTATCGGCATCTCAGTGGCTGAATTTTTACCCAAAGGCCAGAATACTTACCCTGGACTTGAGAGCTGGTGAAGACCAACATTACGTTTTTGCCAGCTGTCTGATCCATCTGCATTAAGGCAGAATCAGTGATCTCAGAGAGGAGAGCAGAGTTTAGAGAAGTTGGAAAACTGAGTTACTTCAATGTGAAGCATTGGTACTTCAAGTCAGGTCAAAGGCATGTTGAGAAGGGTTCATAAATAGACCCCACACAGCTGAAACTAGTGTTCTCTTGATTCTGAGCTTTGTTTCTGGCTCTTCCAGTCCAATATTTTTTATAAGAATTACATTCATATTAAAATAAAAAGATTAATATGAGAAACGCGAGACTCAAAAAGGGAGGAGAAGCTTATATTCATCTCTGAGCTGATTGCCTTGCTTGGATTTTTTCTGTGAGCAGAGCAACTACATTGCTCCTGATTTACTTGGCTGAACTGGAAAGTTTCTTTGCAATCTTAATGGCTTGCAAAACTTGAGATTAAGATTTAATGGATGGTTAGCAAAACACATTTTGGGGCTTGTAGCGTGATTTCATGCTATGATGCCTACATTGACTGGCAAGTTACAAACCTGCTTCAATTCTCCACTCCCAATGTATTTCTAATTAACACAAGTATAGCTGAAGTATTGAAAATCTCCTCCTTTATCAAAGAGATGTAGGGCCCATAATTATTCTTCCTGTTTTCCCCATCCTTTCCTTCCTTCCTTCCCCAAAAGGAATTTTAAGCTTCTTAATACTTCAGAACACCTCATTCTCTCCCTCCTCAGCACTGTGCGAGCGGGTGATTTATGGGAGTGCTAAGCCCACAGACCTGCTCACGCAGAACACCAGCACCATCGTTCATTTCTTATTTAAAATGCTTTACAGGCTCTTTTTGGGAGGATGACAACAGGGCACTGACACTTACAGGAGCTCAGGCTCATTCGAGCTTCCCAATGCAGCCAAAGCAGTGTAATGGTCTCGAAGGAGGCTGCTACTTTGCTTGGCTAAGGAGCTGAAACGTGGAAATACAGCTTCCAGGGCAGCAGCAGGATCTCAGCCTGGCAGTATCATGCCCTGAGCAGCACAGCAAGGCAGGGCCCTTGCCCCAACCATGTTGTTAGAGGGAAGGGAGTGTGTGTGCTGGAGGATGAAGCACTGAGGATTCAAATCGAAATACTGCCTGCTCTACATGCCATGGTTCGGGGACATGCTTAAGGGAAGAACCATGGAATGGAAGACCTAGAATATGTCCTAAATCACAGCTGGGTTGGATAGGGGACAAGGAAGAGAGAACATAACATGCCACTGGCATAAGTCCCTGGTTCAGGCGTGTTTTTAGTGCTCTCTGCAATCCCAGCTCAGAAAGGGTGCAGCGGGACTGGAAAGGGTCAAGAAACAGGCAAAGGACACGGCCTCCGCATGAGGTGAGTGGGGACTCATCAGCCTGGGAAACAGACAGCAAGGACAATGTGGCAGATGTCTATTCCAATGCAAGAGGTCTGATGAAGGATGAGTGGATAGGGATGGACTGACTGTTTTCTATCCCCATGAACAAAGAAGGCACCAGATGATGCTGGGAGGAGCTAGGAGCAAGAAAAATCAAAGGATTTGGTTCTGTATCAATCGAACAGTAGAGGAAATATAAGGAATTTACACTGAAAATAGGACAATGTCACAGGAGAGATATACCAAATACACACTTGTGTGGGAGTCTCAGAGCTTTAAGCCATGGGAGGCTGGGGGCCTGAGGGAATATTTTGCATGTGCTTTCCTTTCTTTTGTACTCTTATATTCCAGGCATTTCTTTTTGCGCACTTCTCAGATACAAGACACTGAACTGGTGGACTTTTTCTGACCAAGTAAAGCTGTTCCTATGTTCTGCATTTTGGAAAGAATCCCTGATTCTCTTTGGAAATCTGATCCAAAGCCAAATAAATGAAATTACAGGGACTGTCACCACGGATTCAGCCAAAACTTTTGTGTCTCCTTTGGGACAGGCTGAAGCAACACTCATTGCTGTATATATATGCACAGTTAGGGAGTAAAAACATCATTTCTGTGCTGTGTGTTACACATACTATGCTGCATGTGACAGTCCCGTTTCTAACTTCATGCTGTGAGCTCAGTGAGTGGTGATGAAGAAAAAAAAAGCCAATTTACTATTTCTACTTTTTAATGTTAAGAACGTATAGCTGTTGTGTGAAATGCTTTTTGTCCAGTTTATAACAGTTAATAGAAAGCTGAAGTAAACAAGGTCTGCAAGTTCAATTTTTTTTAAAGCCAATGCTCAAACTCATTTACCACTGAACACTGGAGGTATAAAGCCAACAGGATTCTGGAGCTCTGCTTCTCCATTCTGCTCAGTACAAGAGACCAGAAGTTTTTGGCTTGTACCACATATATTCTGACTTTGCACTACAGTGCATGCAAACAAAACTGTCAGCTTTACAATTAAATGAATATGGATGGAGGAATGTTGGGTGCCATTACTCAATAGGACCCTTTTGCTGGGTGTTCAGAATTGTGAAAAACCTCCAGTGAATCAACACTCCATCATTCTGTTATCTGTCTCCATCACTCTACATCCTGGCAGCGGGAGCATTAGCTCTGCATTTAAATTACTGTGCACAGCTATGAGTTGTGTAAAAAGGAAGGGGAGAAATCCTGCTGTTCCACTTATCAGCCAAACTGAACTGATTTAGGGTTATGCATTCCTAATCTCCTGTTTTGACAGCCTGTGGTTTCATATTTTCATTTGTAAAACTTCAGCAGGGGTTATTTCATTTCTAAAGAAAAAAAATCACAGCTTCTGCAGAAGTTTCTTAAAGGACCTTCATTTGGACTAACCTAAAAGGATTGTTTGGCAAATTCACTGCCACTCTGGGAGCCTCAAATTCAAGCATCCTTTTGTTCTAAGGGATATTCTTCATTTTTAGCTGCCTGTCACTTCACTATTGAAAGCTGTTGGTCTTAGAAAAGAAAGTGAAGTTGCAGAAGAGTTGCCAGCAAGTGAATAAATGCCACAGAAACTTACTCATTGGCAGCGAGGAGTGGTAGCAGTGATCTCATACCTCCTCCCAGTTGTGTAAATCTGGGATGTGGGGGTAAATCTGGGATGTGGGGAGAGCCACTATGTAGGAGAGTTGTCTTTTTGGAGGTGTTGCAAGGGAATCGAGTGTTTGGATTTGGTAGACCTAAACAGTTCTTACACCAGAAAGAGAGTGAAAAAGTGTAAAACTGCCAAAAAAGTCTGAGAGATCTTTGAGAGTAACATCCATATGTAAACTTTTAAGGAGCTCTTTCATAATGGGAGAGACGGAAACTCTGAGGCCTTTCAGGAAAGTCTGCCCTTATCTCTGCCCTTTATAAACCTGATGGTGTAACAACACTGATGAAACCATGGGGTTATGTTCAGCCTGGTGTCAAGGAAGCATCCACACAGCAGCTTGCTTTCTGGAAATTACCACCAAATAGATAGAGAGGAAGGTTAGCAAGGAGGTTTTAGCTCTGCTGGTGCTTTTCTTTCCTTTGCCAAGGAAAATTCTGTGCTGCAGTATGTAGCAATCTTATCAGAAAGCAATGCTTCCTTGCACCTCCCTCCTTCATGTTCTGTTGTCGTGCAGTGCTACAGGATGTCAGACGTGGCACTAGGATAGCTCCTTGTTTTTCCTTGTCATTTCGTGTGCGCCTGCTCTTTGTTCTAGTCAAATTGACTAATCATACAAATAATCTGGTGGCCTTTTGAAAATGGAAACAAAGTAAAGATTAAAAAGGTTAAAATCTGCATCCGCACAAATATCACCTGCACCTCAGGGAATCAAGCAGCTCGAGAGTCGCAGCAGTAACTCAAGCCAAATTAGGAAAGTGCGGATGCTATCCTGTGTCAGATGAGGCTCTGCTCCTCCCCTGGGCTTCCCCAGCCCCTCTCTAGGACACTTTCATTTGCAGGATCTTTCCAACAGTTATGAAGGAGGAAATTGTTCTTTACCTTCCCTTCTCTGTAATGCATCTGCCCAGAGATGCTGCCTAATTCAGAGGGCTGAAGTAGATCTCCTAATTTTGAGCCACAGATAGAATTACCTATGTCTGGGCAAGGTATTCAAGCCTCTGGCATGAATAGAGAAGAGCTGTTTCTGGATCGCATAACTATAGCAGTACCTTCAGTCATGCAGTTTAAAATTCTGTTTTCCATTAAAACACCCTGTTTCCAGGTGCTTTCAGCTTTGGCAAATTTCCTTCCAGGCTGAAATTCCTCACGCCATATCTGTGGGTTTTGGGCTGAATATACCTGCCTATGAAATGCTCAGCAAATTGTGTTATTTTTTACTACTAATAAGCCAGGGGAATAAAGGGAAAATACTATTATCATTAAGACTTACCAAGCCAGTGGATTTACTTGGCATGCTTCTTTTAAAATAAGTTTAATTAATTCTCTAAGCTCACTTATGAAAGCAGGTGGCTGGACTACCGCAGACTCCAGAACACAAGCGTGTGTCCATGGGAGCGGCCTCTGGGCGGCTGTGAGCATCTCCTGCAGTGCAGCAGCAGCTGCTGCCGGGAGCCTGGAGCTTCTTCAGCTGCGCCATAATCTGTGCTTGGCCCCCACTGCCCAGAGAACGGCAAACAGAAAACTGTGGAAGAACTTCAGGCCATCTGGAGAGAAGGTTTGGGTTGGCAAAGGAGCATTGGAAGCTGGAGAAGCAGTGACGCTGGGAGAAGAAACCATCAGAGGAGGTGGTGCTAGGGTTTGTCCAGTGTGGTCCCTGGATGTGGGATGTGGCCCTGAGGCCATGATCTCAGCAAGAACGAGACTGAAATGGCTGCAAAATTACAGAAAGGTAGCACACTAAAATGGGGCAGGGGAAAAGCTGCTGGGAAATGCTGCAGTCATTAGAGCTTTGTTTAATAGAAGAAAGGGGATGAATATACATTGCCCAGTCAAGAAGGTGAATATCTCACTGCATCCCTTTACTTCCTTCTAGAACTCTCTTTTATCTGTAATGTTAACGGATATTACCTGGACTCCAGACAGTGCCCACTACCTCCTGGCATCTTGGAACAGGTGCCTCCACAGACTTAAATAGGGTAATTTTTATTTTTATAAGTCTGTGAGTCCCTGGGGTGTTCTTTTTTTCTTTCACAGAAGTGGAGAAAGAGCATATTGTATAGATATTCCCGGAAAATATTTGCCTTTTTTTTTTTTAAGAACCTTCCATCCCGTTGATCAGTATTTTCTGCATTTAAACTAGCACTTGAGTAAAAAAGAGCAGAGCTGTCAAGAAATTTTTTTTGCTTTTGTTTAGATATTCCCTATGGACTGCTCCCATGGGAAACCCTTGGGGCCTCTGCAGAGGATTCTTGCCAAAATTCTGGCAATAACAGGATCCATTGCATAACAGAGAGAAGAACATTGATTTCCACGTTCGGAGATGTGCCTGAGGAACATGCTGGTGCCTGCCATGCTCATATGTCACATCTCCCCTTTAAGCACAAGAGAAGAGCCCTGCTGGTGCTGCAGGACTCATAGTGCATGCTCCCTCCCACGAATTAATCCTTCCCTGTCACCGATATAATGTCATAGCATATTATCAGAGACCAAGGATTGCTGTGGCTTTTGCTTGTACTCCATATCAACAGTTTGCTGTCCCATTCTGGTGTTAGATTTCATCTACAGGAAAAGGAGACAGGACATACATTTTCACTTTTTGCATCCTGCTGTCAGAAAAGGGTTTTGGATTTTTGCTATTTTTCCCTTTGGAAGCAGCAGGGTACAGTACTGCCCTACTCTGCACTCAAGGCTTCCTCCCCTCTCATGCCAGAGGCTGTTATTCAGCCACGACAGGCAGAAGCGCCCACTCTCCAAGTGGACTCTAATCAGCATCCAGAGGCCAAAGAAGCGGAGACTGAGCAGAAAACGGTTTCCACACATTTCACATTGCCACCTGCTTTGCATTACACTGATGTGCCCTAACTTCCCTCTGGTTGTTGACAGTGGCAGATAATGGAGAGGGCTGCAGAAAGCTGGAGGTCTTAGGTGGAAAAGTGCCGCCTCCTGTGACGCTCAGATGACTCAGAAAGGAGGACAGAAAAGGAGAAAAGGAGGAAGACCAGCCAGTGCCTTTCACAGGCTCAATGGGAAGAGGGAGAAGAGCAAGGAGAGACACTGGCACCATGAAACGTGCTGAACTTGCATGTGTGTGCAGCAAGCAGCCTGGCTGGGGGAAGCCATACACGACTGCACTCGAGCAGCAGAAAGACCAAGGGTCTGTCTGGGCCCTGGAATACAGCCAAAGTGAGGCTAGAAACTTTGGAAGCAGTTTGTGGAGGCTGGTGAGAATAAAAAGCAGCTTGGAAGAGGTCCAGGCCAAAGCTGGAAATGATGATTGTAGGCTAGGGTAACAACTGAGGGTTCAATGAATTTCATGACCCAGGGAAGAAATGCAGCAAAGTGGCACATGGAAATACAGGTTGCAAAAGCATGTTTTTTCTGAGCTTGATTTTCTTTGAGAAGAGAGGCAGATCAGAGCCCAAAACATGCGAGATGACAGGCCACAAAGATGAAAAATGCAATCATTAATAGCCAAGGGGAGGATGTGAGGAGAACAGTAAAGAAGTCAGATAAAGAAGAAGAAATCATGAGATTTCAGCAAAGGAAAGGGGAGGACAGCCTGTTTGAAAGAGTGTGTGATAAAGATTCCATTGCAGATCCTTTGAACGTTTTATTCAACAAAACAGTACATGCAGGTCTTTTAAGTGGCACAAGGTTGGGTCCATCTCCAGTTTAAATGAGGGCTGGGAAGAAGGGTAACTGTGCAGTGTGAGATGAGAGCACACAGACTGAGGGTAACAGGGAAAACTAGTGAGGAGCCAGGGAATGGGGGCTCTGCAACAGGAGCACTGGCAGAAGAGGAAGAGAAGGGGAAAATCTTGTAGAGCAAGAAGATACAGTGCTTCTGGCAGCAAGGAAAGGGAAAAGGGAGAGCAAAAAGGGAAAGAGAGACTACAGCAGTGTGGGAGGGAGGGCAGGAAGGCCTGCAGAAGGAAAGGCTGGGCAATGGGAAGTTTTGACCAGCCAGCGCGAAGGGAAGGGGAGGACAAGCATGAGGCATGAGAACAGCAGTCAAGCTTAAGACAAGGAAGCCATGATGAAGGCAGGTATCTACAAGGATTAAATGCTCGTTCACATTGTGCACTTTCTGAAGAGATTAGCCGCAGTGCTTCATTCACCTTGGTTTTCAGCCATGCTTGTGGCTGTCAGTCAAATCCAAACTCCAGGGATGACCTTGTCTGTGGGCGGGGCACCAACTACACAGCATTCTGCTTTCTAAAACCAACCATGTCGCATGCCTGCTGGCTGATGGGCTTCTGCAGAGTTGGTGAGGTCTGTGAGAGCTCCCAGCATCTCTGCATGGTGCTAGCAACAGACACAGCACGGTGTGTCCCACTGGGAGGAACTGGGCCTCGTTGCTCCAGGCAGCCCTCCAGACATCTGGCAAAAGTGCGAAGTGACTCCGGCCTCTTTTGTGATATCTCTTTGCTGTCAAGTGGCTGCGAGAAAATGTGGTGACAGCTCCAAGAGGGCACTGAGTGTCCAAACTAGGCTGCCTTCACCCTCCTGGAGGAGCTCTTCTTGTTATCAAGAATCCCCCATTTTCATTCTCAGCCATGACAGAGATGGGCAATTTAAATGTTCTGGTGCTGTCTGGGGACTGTTTGGGAGTGTGCTATTTCCACATAAATCTGTGGAAAGGACTTAAATCTGTGGAAAGGGTGGTAAGTATGATGGTATGGCTTGAAGCAGTGCTATTCTCCAGCACAACGCTTGTTAGACTCCCTTTGTCCCCACCACAGTGCTTCCAGAGCTTTTGTATGAAATGCTTTGGGTGGGAAAATTCTCATGAGTGAATCAAGTAGGAATGTCCTTTCCTGATGTGAGTCCCTGAGGCAGCAGCAGTGGTCCAGCCAGAGGCTTAGAGCTGTGCTGCAACCCCACACGGGTGGGTGTCTGTGGGGACGGGTCACTGCTCTGGCTACAGAGCAAGGTACTGATGTAGAACAGCTGTCCCTGAGTGAAAAATCAGAGGTCTCGCTCTGACTTCAGATAGTTTGGTCCACAAGACTGAACAGGCTCTGACAGCATTAAGTCCCTGTCTACAGCTTCATTCTATTAATAACCTTGAGATGTACATGGAGGTGGTGGGTACCTATGCTCATCCTGCTTGTGATGCTCTGGGGACAGAGCCTGCAATCTCAGGAAATGTTTGCTAAGCACTTCATTTGTACATTGGAATAAAACAATGTAAGCCTGTTCACAGCTGTGTCAACTGCTATTTCTTTTCCCAGATAACAGGCTCCCTGTTCTCCCTCTTTCTCTCTGTCTCTTGCTAGTTTTGTCCTGGAATTTCTCTCCTGCTCATCCAGCATTCTCTCCTCTGTACATTAAATAAGCACGGTGTCTGAATGCTTTAACAGTCAGCATTTTGTGGCTGCCTTCAGATCATGACCACTTTGATAGCTGATGCTTAGTTTTAGCTAGAAAACAATAGCTTTTTGTTAGCATTTGGTAAAATAATTACTTAAGCAGTTATGGAACTTAGTTATTATAATTTGTGTTAATATATATCATACTTCTATATTCTATATTAATTTTTAATGGTGTCAGTTTTCATGCAGTGTGCTCATGTGAAAAAGCAGGATTTTGCAACAACACTCTGACCTTAGTGCTGTTAATTTCATTAGGATGACTGAAATATTAGTGAAACAGAGACTTTAAAACAGGCACAAAAGAGAGAGCAGTTGAGAGCCCAAAGGAATTACAATGTTCTGTTCAAGTTCTTAGTACTTTGTAGAGTGTTTATTACTGTATGACAAATGTTATAGAAATTGGGTACCTTTGTTATAGTTTTTATATATGCTTTATTTTCATATGCTATTATCTTCTCCTTTCTCCAGTTTTAATGCTGGCATCCTTAATCAATTTTTTTTCTTTGCTTGAAATGTAAAAGCAAACAATGACAATAAAGCCTGTCATAACACATTCCTTCCTTCAAATTCTTTACTTTCACACCCTGCCTGTGCTGTCCTTCTCTTTCTTCCCATGAGCCCTCTGGCCCACGGCAGTGCCCAGGCTGTGGTCCTGGGCAGCCCTGGAGACCTATCGGTCCCTGCTGCTGCCCCTGCTCTGCCCTTCCCACGGGTACACCAGCCCTCAGAAGCTGTAGGTGCTCATTTGCTCTATGGTGTCAGCTACTCTATTGCATGAGATAAGACACAAAAGTTTCCAGGACTTGTGTTTATGCTGTTTGACATACAACAGTGATCTACACCTACATCTCCCATTGCAGCTCATCTGCTCTTGAACTATGCTGAGGTTTATAGGGGGTAAAAGATGACAGACTACAGGGTTCTGTAAACAGCGCTATTTGGGGCTGGAAAGATTTGCTTTCTGCTCTCTTTCAGGCTTTGCACCCCATCTAACCTCATCTGTCTGATGCTGTGGCTGTGTTACAGCCAGTATCACCTCTGTTCCTGCTGGACAGGTGGGGCAGTGGGGCCTGGCCCCAGGGCCTCATGTGAACACTCGGGACTTCACTCAGAACTTCAGAGTGAACAGCAAAATTCATACATCTCCCTATGAGCAACCAGGACAGATGCTGTGGTTCCCTCACTTCTGTTGTCTAATTATTTCCATATTAACATCTTTCCTTGGTCTTGTCTGTTACTCTCTTCCTTCATTCTCTAAATCAACACATTCAACACAATTATTTTCAAGGACTTTTTATTCCTGACTGCCTTCTCTACACATCTCAGGAGAAAGTGTCAGCCCAGAGCTGCTGAAATGAAGCACTGTGGTGAAACACTGGGATCCCAAAACATCTCTCACCTTCTTGCTGCAGGAGTAGGCAGTGTTTCCATGTCCCTGCCCACCACGGAGCAGAGACTGGCACCCCGGGTCTTGTGGGAGGGAAGCCCAGATGCATGATGTGGCCAGGTCCATGGTTTGGACATTCAAGGTCTAAATTTTAAGTTTAAACTAACTGATAGGCACTGGAACAGGTTGCCCAGAGAAGCTGTGGATGCCCCATAACTGGCAGTGTTCAAGGCCTGGCTGGATGGGTTCCTGGGCAGCCTGATCTAGGGGTTGGCATCCCTACTCATGGCAGGGGGGTTGGAAATGAGTGTTCCTTGATGTTCCTTCCAACCTAAGCCATTCTATGATTCATTCTATGATTCATTGTGTTTGTCTTAATGCATGAAACTATCTAAGCAAGTAATTAGAAATATCTTGGGGCTACAAAATAGGGAACAGTTTGCTGCTGAAGGAGTAGAAACACTGTAGGCTGATGCTGGACTTACTTAAGTTAAAAAGCTGGAAAATGTGGGAGTTCAGCTGACTTCAAAATAAAATTTAAAAAAGTCAGTGAGGACCTCACATCTGCAAAGGTCAGAAATCCAGCTTATTCACCAACAGCAAAGGGATGCATTCATTTAACTTATACAGAGTAAGCTAATCTTGTATCAGCGCTGTCTGGTTACCTTACGCAGATTAATATGACATTTATTAGTGGAAAATTCCCTCTCTGAAATATATGTCTGCAGTACTGAGCCTGGTACGTAGAGATACTCCAAGATCATCTTTGAAGTGGATTCTCTGTATTTAGATGAACCAGATGACATCCAGAGGTCCCTTCCAACCTCATCCATTCTGTGATAAGCTGAATTCTTTCCTAACAGGCTAGCTAACCTGTGAATTTTTCTAAAGAAATAAAGAGAAGCAGCCAAAGTATCCCTTTAGTTTTCTGTGGTGTCATTTCTATTCTGCAAAGCATCAACTCACGGAAATTCTTCCTGTGGCATATGTGGATGGAGAAATCTTTCTACTGCCCACTTGGCTTCCAAGAAGTGAAGTGAGTCCTGAGCAGGTGGAGTTTGCAGGTGCTACTTTAAAAGGACAAAACTTCAGTAAGAAGAAATGACCTTGAGGACTGAGATACAAATATTGCCAGTTCTTCAGCAAAATGACAGATCCACATAGGAAAACTAGGAGGAAATTAGAGAAGACGTCTTTTTATGTAACTCAAGCCTCTCATTTTCACAGCCGTGCAGCAACCCAGAAGTGGGCTGCATAAAAACGTACTTGTTGACTCATTACCATAGACTGTGGAGATGAAAGTGCATCTATTGCCTTGGAACGGGAACTTTAATCTCAGCATTGCTGCATAAACCAGAGAGGTGAAAGATATGAACTGGCTTCCTGCCTCCTCTCTCTTTGTCTGCCCCTGTTCTGGCACAATGAGAAGTGTGTGTGTAAGTCCATGGAAGTCTGAACAATGCGAGTTAAAATGGTTACACCCTGGCTTAGTTATGTTAATAGAACAACAAGGCATGCCAGTGTTTCTCTTTTGTAGAGGTTTGGAGCACAACTCAGTCTTAGTTATCCCCTCTTCACACGTTTGGAGGCCAGGGCGGAGCACATGGGTTAGGAAACAAATGTTCCAAAAGCCGTCTCTGTGAGAATGATGAAATGCAATTTGAATTCCAGCAAGCTAGTCTGGAGTAGTTTCTCATTAAACAGCTGCAATGATTGTAATTACAGTTAGATAAAATTAATAAATAATATACATGCTCTCTAAGTTGTACAAAATTATTAATGGATAAAGCATAAACTGGAACTAGAGTCAGCTGCTTTTTTTGAAGATACAGTAGAAGACCAATAAATCCTGCAGGCGGATTAGTTGGAAAAAGCCAATAAAAATTATTTACCTAACCAGCCAGCCCACTTGCTATTTGGCTTGACAGATTCTATTTATTTTCTCCTTTTAAACTCATTTTTCCTCTCTTTATTTCAACAGTTTCTTGGTTTTTGGAAACCTCTGAGACAGAGTATAAAGTTGTGCTTTTATTTCTCCCAGGGTCTATTAGAGTTTGGAGAGCTGTGAGCCTAGACTTTAAGACCGGATATGATATACTGAGCAGCTGAACAGCTTATGTGTAATCTAGAGGCAGAGAAGCTTAAGCAAGACAGCGCACTGGCCCAGATCCTTATCTCAAAACATCATATTTCAACGTTCTTACATTTGTCTTTCCCTTCACACGATGAGGAAATGGAGAGGAAAGGATTAAATAAATGTTTGTGAGTATAGTCCAATACTGCCAAACACAGAATCATTTCAATCCTTTAAGAAGCTATGGTCTGGGTCTCAGGAGAACCTATTTACAGACTGTTGGCTGGTTTCAACACTGCCCGGGAATGATCACCTCTCCAGGTTAAGAAAAAGGTCTTTGGTCTTGAATGTGAAGTGCCATTTAAATGTGACTGAGTTATTTTCACAGCTACCAAAATCACCACTGCTTCATGAACAATTAACTGATCCTGCTGGAGAAACTCATGCACTTTGCAGCTGAGAGATTCCGCTTTTACCTTCTTGCCCTGTGAGAGAATAAATTCACCAGGCAATGACCAAAATTTATCTGCAACATTCTTCATCTATGGAGCTGAAGGAGTTAAGGCTGAAGAAGCGTAAGATGAGTAACTACCTGCCCTAGGAAAGCCATGCATGCTTGGAAATCACAGCAATATCAGTGCTTTGATTAGTGGACAGCTGAGCATGGCCGTAACAGGATGCTGAGGTTGGCAGCTGTGGCATTAGGCTGGGGCTTGGCTTGGGTTATGAGGCTGGTGCCCAGCTTCCACTCCTGGAGAGGTAAAAATGCCCAGGTCCTTCGTGATTGCATATCTTCACGTAAATGGAGCCGTCAGCAGGGAGAGCGCTGAGTGCAGAATTAGTGTTCCTGACAGCAAGTGGGTGAGAGAGACTACTAAAATCATGACGATTTTGCTAAAATTAGCAATCAAGGATCTATCTTCACCACTTTCAAATGGTTTCTCGAAGCTGCGTGGCCGTGCACTTCAATCCAAAATTAAGGTGAGAAAAAAACTGCAGTTTACTTTGTGTCTAAATTTGGCCTTCATTAAGACGTCTGGCAAGTTTAATTTCTGCGAGGCGTGAATGAATATGTATCAGCTTTCTCTTTTCACTGGACAAGGACTAGCCTGCACACCAAGGTAAACTCCTGTGCTGCAGCTCAGCAGGGCTGAGGGGTAGATGGCAAGAGATGCCTGAGATACCATGGCTGCTCGGTGTGGAAAAGGCTGAGGTGGGCGACTGGGGGATGAGTCCACCACAAAAGGCAAGAGAGGCATCGGGGGGTTTATAGCTGCTTTGCTCTCGGTCAGTGTTCTCATATCTCTCTCAGTCCTGCAAAGGAGAGAAAGCTAAGATAATGGTAAAGGTAGGAAGTCGTGGAAGCAGGGCACAAATACCTCAATTTCGTCCATGTGTAAAATCAAGGATTACAACTGCTATAGTAGAAATGGGATGTGGCTGAGATTCATTAGTATGTGGTGAGTTTTTAATATGAAAGAATCATTCAAAATAATAGTAGGTACATATTTAGGAGACATTCTGTGGCTTAAAAGGACAGCGTCATACCATGCCACGTGCACCCTACCTAAGGTTGAAAAAGAGTGTCGTTCTTCAGATTCGTTAGAACGAGTTAAACGCATTATTCATCCATTGAAAGTGAAGAAGGAAGGACCCTGAGGATGGTATATCCATAGCTACCACTAAATGTCAAGCAAGCTGGTGGCTGAAAGGCCAGGCCTTTCTCACTGCAGAGACGTTTCAAGAGGTGGAGGGCATTGAAGGTGGTGTTGCAGAGCAGGGACAGGGACACCAGACAAATCACTGTGATTGTAGAATACACAGAATTACACTCAAGTTGCCACACTTTAATGCAGTTTGCACCTCAGTGTCATCCAGCCACAACCCTCCCTCCTGTACTTCAGCCAGTGGTGACCCGACCTGTTCCACATGGATATTAGGTGTCTTCTCTACATAATGTAAGAGAACCATTGTTTGAACCTCCGGTTTTGCACCATGCTTTCCTCACACATGACTGTCTTTTAGCAGTTTAGGCAAGTTTAAGCAAATTATGCCAATGCAAATAGAGGCATCATACTCATGCTTCTCTACCAATATGAGCAGGTGTCCTGCTTTTATCAGCTCTTATCATAAAGCCCAAGAGTTCTCTAGGCAGCTTTGTTACTCCTGCTGGTTGTAGCTCACCATGCAGTAAGCCAATAATTTGAGTAGCAGTTATTTAAAAGTGCAGGAAAAGCAATGATGTGCCCTGTATAGGACAGCTGAGAATTATGCTACAGCAAGCAAACCCACTGCTGTTAACAGACACACCAAATAGTGGAGCATACTCTGTTAGCGTGAGCTGAAGATCTCCACAGCTGTACTGTGTTGGGAGAAGGGAAAGTCCAGCTGCATTTGACATCATACTGTATTCTGTCAGACTGTAAAGGAAGTTAACAGTGCACGACATATATGAATGTAAATAATTTAATGCATTTAACATCCACACCTCTCCCAAACCTACATATGGATGCTTTAATAGAACTGGATCAGACCAAAGTATTTTGGTCATTTCCCAAATAAACAAATGAAAAAGAAAAACCTACATTTATGTAGAAGTAGATCTTGGCAGCTCTCAGATGTAGCTTGGGGATACAATAAACACACTATGAGTTAGTTTTAGAAATGTTTTAGCAAGTTGGTCAGTGGCCAGGCCTCATGTCAGACACAGTTGTATGAAACTGTGGACCCAGTTTTCAGTCCCTGCTGGTCAGCGCTAACCTTTCTGAACGGAGAAACACCCAAGGTGCACAACCACTCCTGGCCTGTAATTAAAATACTCTTTACCCTGTCCTGGGTTAAAGCACAGCTATTAAAGACTAAATAACGTGAAGTCCTGTTTATTCATCTAAGCTATTGAGGTAGTGGAGACGTTGAGACTGTTGGAAACCTAGGCAGTAGAGAAATGACAGAGAAAGCAATTAAATAAAGTATAAGGAAAATGGAACTTGAGTAGTTTGAAATCAGGCTGCTGGTCAGCTGAATGCTTCACTACCCTGTGTCCTCCCTGATCACAGAGCCACGTAAACTGGACTATAAGAGGAGACAGATTCCATGTTAAGTGAAGGTGTGTGGCTGAGCAATGATGGAGTCCAACTAGTCGAAGAGAAGGGGTTAGAAATAAGTTCTGGTGCAGCAGATTTTGGAAAGCCAGGATTGTAAAGCAGCATTTGGGGTTCCAGCTGTGGTCAGGGCATGAAAACACCAGCAAGAGATAGATCCCGGGTAGAAAAGGCTGTGTCTGGATGTCCTGATATGTATCACTGCACTAAGAAACAGTGAATTATTTAGTGAAGAAAAATATGCAGCTGAAACAACTGTGCTCAGCACAGTTGGCAGAATGGCTTGAGGAGAAAGTGTAGTGCAATGGTTTGGGAGAGGTGGCCTTCAGCTGCTGTTTTCCAGCAAAGTTTGTGGCCATTGAGGTTTTCATACCATCAGCAAAGGGTGTAAACAAATCCAAGCTTCTGACAACATCCCTGCTGGTTGCATGGACTTTCTGTAATGACAGCCACTTTAGGTCTACTGATAATCTCAACTCATTTAACACAACGCTGTTAACGGTACAGTGTATTACTGATTTTGTAAGAATGTGTTGCAATACTTTATCTCGAAAGAGATATGAGTGGAAAATATCTCCACGGTTATCTTTACTACAGTTTTAATCCTAGTGTGGAATTCAGACCTATCTCCAACTATACTACAGTCACTGGCATCAATTAGGCTCTGATTCTGTAATTCTCTCTTCAATGTATTTTGTGTCAGCTGCATCAGGCTGTCACCAGGAACTGTTGTGAGACACGTCACCCTCTGAATTTTGTGAATAATGACATCCTTTGAGACTACTGACACATGAGTATTTTAGCAGAGGCACAGCATTGCTGTTGCGCAGCAGGGCCCTTTCTAGCACCCAAGCAAGGGAGAGGCCCACACACGGCCCTGCCTTCTGGCTGGCATGTGGGCAAATTCCTCACTATTCCACAAAGAATTCAGATTCTGCCAGCGCAGATTTTCCCAGCTCTGAATGGGCACTGGGGTGAGCATGCTCTCTAGACTTTGACATGACCTGCAATGGGCATACACCAGATTCCTTGGTGTGCTGACTCGATTTGAGGAACAGCTTCAGGTAAAGTCAGAGAACGGTCCTTTGTCCCTTCTGCTCCTCTTTTGCCCTCATTGTTGAGGCTGAAAAAAGGACTGGAGAGAGTGAAATGGTAAAGAGCTGAAAAAGGGAAAACAAATTCCTTTGCTGATTGTTGATTGGCTTCTTTTGCTTTCCAAGATGATAAATTCACTTTTCTGCACAAATTTTGTTAAGGATTGGAAAATGTTTTTTGTACTTCTCTCCAGTGGGAGGTGAGGAGGACCTCCACCTGTTTTCCCCACCTGTTTGAAATCAGTTCTTTATGGCTTCAAAAATCAGGAGGTGGACCGTAGTTTAACACAACTGAGACAGTCAAAATCAGCTCCTATGTTGATGAGGTCTTCTGAGTTAGCTGATGGCAACTGTTTATTCAGAGTTATTTGGCTATTAAATGCAGAATGCTTTCTAAAAATATTCTGACAGAATAATGACCTGTCAAAGGACAAAACAAAGCCTACATCACTCATTTAAGCTTTATTTATATATAGTTCTTTCCTGGAAATGAGGGAACCAGGAGGTACACTCAGATGGAGCTGCTTTCAGAGTGGCAGACCATCTGTGGACCGGCTGCTCGAATACTACTTTCTTTGGATGCTCGTACCTCTGACTGGATGCCGCTTTGAACACACCAGGAATTGTTCACATGTTGGCCTTTATTCCCTAAGGAAACAGGCCCCAGCCAGCAAACAGAAATACTTACAGAAGTGCAGATGTTACTCAGTCCTTCAAAGTGTGTCAAGTTCAAATAATTAATCTGCTTAATTTAGAGAAAATTGTATTTAAATCTATAAAAACTCCCAAGAACAACATTTTAGAATACAGTCATTTGAACAATAGTATTTAAAAGGTCACTGTTCCTAGGAGCTGTAATTAGCAGCTGCTATAGAAACCTTAATGTTTCATCATCTAACAAATTAAAAACATTGACAATATTAATGGAGGCTTCAGCACTTACCATGTTTCATTAGTTAAAACACTCGTTTTTCTGGCATCTTGAAGAATAAGAATAATTACTTTAGCACAGCTTCTGTTGCTCATAATAACAGCACGGAGCTGAATTATCTAGCTAGCTACTGCTGAACTGTACCAGAGCCACTGGGCTACAACAGCCCAGGTGATGCTAATTGAAGCTAACTGCTAATTGAGCTGCCAGGTAACTGCTGATTGAACTTCACCACTCTCCTGTTTGGGCTCAGCTAATTGTTGTTGTTGGCACCCCAGCTTCTTACTTTCATGACTATGGATATAGAGGTTTCATTTTCAATCTGGATTGCTTGGGTAATGAATAGCATGTGAATGAGGCAGAAGTGATATTAAAAACCATCATTATTACATTTCTATGCATTGTGAAAAGGAATTTCTTTCAGTTTCCAGTAACTTCCATTTTTATTCTGAGGACTCTATCTTTTTTCTTAAAGATCTTGGTAGATATTTTGTGCTTCTTTTAACTATCACTACTTTTAGAACACATAAAGTTTCCTCTGTATGTGAACACTTAGCAGTGCTAGTGGTCAGGCACCTATTGTTAGCTAGGTCAGTAGGGAGCAGATTTTAGCATGAGCCTGGAGCAAGATGAACGTGTGCATTTGGCATCACAGTGCAGCACCTTACCTACTGGTAAGAAAAGGATGAGCAGCTACCTAAAACTGCACTTCAGGAAGTGCATGGAAGATAAAGAAAGAAACAAAAAAGAAAGTGACAAAGTGACTTAGTTGCTGGAAAAGGAGCACAGGATTAATGTCCCTTTGAGAAGTCATCTGCATTGAATGGTAATTTAACCAGCTTTTTAAGAAGTAAACAGTATGGTGAGTAAAAATGAGAACATTCTGTTAGTGAGATCTCAGTTTATAACTCATGATGGGTTATAATACTGAATAGTTCTCAGGTGCAGAGGTACGTGTTTTGTACCTACAATAGAAATGACATACTGAGAAATCAGGAGCTATTCTGGTGAACGATATGAGTTGAAAACACTTCCTCCACCCTGGGTGGGAGGCTTTTGTGAGAGAAAAAATAAATCCCAGCCAACAGTTTGCTGAAAAGGATGGTGCCAGTACCTAAAACAAACATTATGTGTTGAAAAATAATGTAAATGCTTTCCCTCAACCTAAGAAGTCTTGGATTTCATTTTTCCTCCTTCTCCCTCTCTCGCTTTTCTTTCACCCCCTCCTGGAAATTTGCACTGTCTTCAGATTGCAAGGGACAAACTTATTCCTTTCATAGTTC
The DNA here is from genome assembly GCA_013396635.1 of Penelope pileata. NCBI lineage: Eukaryota > Metazoa > Chordata > Aves > Galliformes > Cracidae > Penelope > Penelope pileata. Next base: position 2,332,049 of record WBMW01000664.1, read on the forward strand.
ACTTGGGTCTGGGGTCATGCTGTGAACGTCCAGATCATTATTGCGTTCCACCTTTGTCTACCCTGTATCCTTTCTCTGTTCTTTCCAAAACCGCTAAACATGCCCTCATCTCTGCTGCTGTTCTGCTCCTGAGGAGTCAGTGTGCTGCTCCTCATGCTGACAAGTGCTAAAACCACCTCCTCACCCCCGTCCAAATGGCTGCTCTGGGACCATCAGAGTAGGAACCATGGATGAAAGCCAGACCCTCTTGAAGGAAGTAGAAAAGCATGCCTTGCTTTTGGTAGAAGTGAGTGTTACCCTGTTTCTACTTCTGTGTCTGTCAAGCATCATATCTACACAAAACTACTCCCACATATCAGGTTTTGTAGGTTTAGGATCTTGGCATAGATCTGTCTTAAAATCAGCCCTCAGTGATATGTGTTTGGAAAACACTTCTCTCTGCATCCTGAAGAAGTGTTAAACAGCACGAAATAGAGACACCCCATGGAAAACACTGCAATGCAAATGAGGATCCTTTTCACCTTACATTTAGGTACATGTGTACCTAAAAGTGATCTAAGAGATTTCTCTGCTTGCTGAAACAAACAGAAATGGTTCTGTAAATAACAGAATCTGGAAATTTTCTCTCTCTTAATATCACCATAGGCAGTTATTGTTTTCTTTTTGTTAACTTCAGTGTGAAGATACATTATTTTCCTTCATGAAAGCAGCTATAACAAGAGTAAAGCAGAGCTTGTTCTCATAACCAAGAGACTGGCTGTTTCCCTTCCAGTAATATTTCTTTTGCAGAAAAGCTTATGCATAAAAATACCTTTTCCCAAAGTTAGCATTTCAACAGTAATTTGAGCAGATTGGTGCTGTTCGTAATTAGTGCTGCATTTCGTATTGACTGCTGTGCCGGTGGAGCTCTGTGACACCAGCTATATTAGTTATGGATCTCTTCCCATCTATAGGCAGTCGAGGGGTTGTATAATGTTGAGAGCGAAGTGCCTCCTGAGGGCTTGGGAATGTTACTGTTGAACCACAGGTATAAGGTGATGAAATAGCTGAAATCCTCCCAGGACATCACCCTGACGCACTAAGCAAACAGGAACGTGGGCTGTTTGCGATGCACGCAGACAAGAGAGAAAAGGAGGGGAAGAAAAGAAAAAAAGCATTCATTTGGAAATTTCCAGCTGCAACCTCCTCCTAGCTATGTTTATGTTTTAAATACCACCCCAGCCTAGGAAAACTTTCACTGCAGAGTGTGCTGCAGTAACAAATGGCTGAACTCCTTGGGTCTTCTGCAAGACGGACTGAAAGGAATATTGGGATATTGTAATTAAAGAAGTCCCCTTTCCCTTCTACCGTTCATGAGTGCTCAGCCTTTCCTCTAAGGGACTGGTTAGGTAAAATATGTGGATAACCTCCCCACCACACTGCAGAAGATTCTGATAAAAAGGACCCGAGGTTTCTTTCATCGTTTTCTCATCAGGCGCTCACAGTGATTTCAGTCTGCAGTTTCACATTACACAGAGGTAGAACAAAGAGCTTTCTTCTCCTTGTTCTTCCCCAGCCTCCAAAGGACAGCTGCAGCACGGGGAGGACACCAGCAGCTCGCACAGAAGTTCTGTGTGATTGCAGCTACTCTTTTCCTCCTACTCTTGGGCGCTCGTGTGAGGACAGCCCCATGTCTGCTTGACTGCTCCTTCTGTCCCCTCTCGCTGTGATGGCCGAGGGAGGCACAGTGATGGGACAAGCCAGGCCCAAAAGTGCAGCGTAACTGAAGTGAAGCAAGTGCCGTAATCACTGGTTGTGTGGTTAATGGTGCCAGCTCAGTGAAAAAACATACGGAGGGAACTGCCTGAGCCACAACAGAATTACCAGCAGGAAGTCAGAAGCTCCCTGTAATTAACCAAGTGTCCAATGTGTTTCCATTAGCGAGGGGTTTCTGGTGGTGCTCGACCTGAGACATGGTCTGGCCCCAGCAGTGATGAGGCTCTCATTTCAATGGCTGCCACTGCTCTCTGTGTTTCAGATAAGATTTACCAAAATCAGCTTCTGGCAATGCCAACTGTGTAGGATAACACCTAGAGAGAGGAACTGTCAGCACGTTTTGCATAGAGGGGTGGATTTTTTTCATGAATGTGCACGTGTATGGCTATACACGTGTATGTATACATAGTCAAAAAATGATATAAAATCCTATTTGAGACATGCAAGCGTGCCATTATGAAACTTCTTTGTTCTACTGTAACATTAAAGAAAGTGCCAGCAGAGGTAATGGTTCTCTGCAAAGAGCCAATGCTGGATCACTGTTTAAACCACTTTGCAAGTGACCTCTCAGGGGATCTCATAATCTCTTGAATTGCTTAGCTTGGAGAAAAAGTCACAACATTTTGTGAGTGTTGTAGAATTGGCAAATGAATTAGGACTTACTTTGGCATAATTCTTTTTAATAGTGCAAGCTATTAAACGAGAAGAAAATCTGAGAAGAGTAGAAAATCTGCAGTTTCCTCTGCTCCTTGTTTGACTTATTAAAATGTAAGGAATTAAAAACCATTTTTCAAACAGAAAAAGAGCAGTGCCTTTTTACTACCGTCTGCTGAACACATTTTGGGGAACCAGGAGTCCTGTGAAGGCAGTGGGTCTATTGCATGAAATCTCCAGGTATCCAATCAAGAGCTTTGGTGATCAAAGCCTCCCAAGTCTTTCTACCTGGTGCTGATTGTGCTGACACAACCACATAGCTCACTAGAGGACAAAACAGGTCTAGAGAGGAAGGGCAGTCTGCATGAAGCATTCTCTCTTCACGACAAGAGTATTACGTTCAAGATATATTCTTACGTCTTGTCCAGGAATATGTGGAGCGAGAAGAGTGGAAAGGTCTAGAAGGTCACACCAGGGTGAAGGAGAATAGGGGAGAGGGCTTTAATGAGAGAGACGAAATGAAAGCATAGGGCTTGGTTTTCTTGATGTCTTTGTGCAATGAGGAACAACCTCAGAGCAGTTTTCTAGAAGAGCAGGAGGGGCGAGGTGACAAGTGGCACATCAGAATCCCTTTCATTTGGGATTTCTTGAGGAATCCAGTGCTTTCCACATACACATCAGACCTCTGAAAAATCCTTATTGAGGATGCTGACTCCCATGCTGCAGTGGATTGAAGCAGGGATGCTGAAGCAGCCCTAAACACCCACTGCTCCCAAGAAGCCTTGCAACAGAGGCAGGTGAACAAGTCACACAAGTCCTTTTCCACAGTGCCTCCATTAATAGCTCAGTATTTTAACATACATCATTTGATCTTAATTTTTTACTTACCAGACAGTAAGTGGCAGGCATTCAGAAACCGTAACAAGCTTCCTCAGCTGCTCCTGCCACGGGCTTCCCTTCAGCTCATGTTTTCTGATGTCCATCACTAAGCTGAATGGCAGCTGGAAGGTATGTTTTCTGCTATACTCAGGACGTGTGATACTTTGCACGCCATGGGGGCCGCTTTCACTTTTAGAAGTAAAAGAGAGGGCTTTCCTCACCTCCCTGTGCCTATGCCAGGTCTCTGAGCAGCTTTTAAAGTTTTTCTCACTTTGCTTTCAGAACATGCTAGCGTACAGGAAGGTGCCTGCCTCAAGCTAGCATGAAAAATATGGAAGCTGGATTTACTTCTGTGGTTTTGCCCCAGAATTATATGGGATAGCAGCTGCTGCATTTAACATTGCTGACGACCCACATGCCAAGCATGATTATAGCTGTCTGTTCTGCAGGGGGTCAGGATTAACCATCCTGAGAGTGCCTCAAGAGTCAGAGAGGAGCCTGTAGAGCTGGAAGGAACTAGCAGCCATAACGAGTATTAACAATGACGGCAAAGTAGGTGACTTTCTTCCCAGTCCAGAAATCACATAGTGCTCAAGTGAAAATGTTTCACTGGTGCTAAGTAGTTTTTAAATTCTGTTTTATGTGTCCTCTGTGTCTTTTTCTGTAAGAGAGCACGCTGCTTGAACAATACAGCAAATGAAGGGCACATCTGCAGATCCTCTGGGAGCAACTCAGGTGCCAGAACACACATGCCTAGAGCCATTGGAGCTGCCCTTGCTTTGCTGTCCGACTTCCAGTGGCTGATCCAGAAGGGTGACTGCTTTCTCTGTGTCACTCCTGACAGCCCTGCTTTGGGAGGAGGCTGCTCAGATGTCAGTGTTTCAGAGTTATTATTGAAATATTTCACTCTGCATTGGGGTGGGTCTCTGGTGGCTATGCCACTCAGCCTAAAGCAGCCTCCCTGCGGTGCCAGGGTGAATGGCATCACCAGGGGTCTTTGCTGGTAGGTCCAGTTCCCATGGGGCTGGGGCAGGGATGCTGGAGATGATACCTTCCCCCCAGGGTCTCGTGATGACAGGAATGCTCACTTGTGATGGGGAATTAGTTTTCCGTACAATGCTTTTGTCCAAGTGTTGTTCGTGTTTTGACATATCCTCAACATCAGACTCTGTCCTCCACAACACCACTAAAACTCTTCAGGTTGGTGAAACTCTCCTGCACAACGTCTTGGAGAGAACATTCGGCATGGTGCAGTACAGCAGTCCTAAGGAACACTCCAAGCTTGTTCACCTTCCTGCTAGAAACCCAAGCAGACACCAAGAGATTTGGACCAGCATTTAAAATAATGCTGCTTTCACCTTTTTTATTAAGCTCTGGTGGAGCAGCATCACCATGAGCAGGTGCGAAGGCCCTGGCTCCCCATGCAGACACACAGGAAGACAGCGGCGGGTGGGAAACATCAGCACCGTGCTGCCTGCGAGGAGCATCCAGGGGCATCGAGGGGCCTGTTTCCTCAGGAAAATTATTAATGACCACGAGGAGAAAAAGTGATTCAATAGCGAAAACTTGCTGCGCACCAGCTGTTGTTTGGAAATGGATTCAACTAAAAAGAGCAACACAAACAGTACAATGAATTTACCTCACTTGATCCAAGGCGTGAGCCAAGACGCAGTGCTGTTGCTCTTTGCTTTGTTTCCAACTGTTATTCTACATTGTTCCCTCCCCCGACAATGTCCTTCCACTTAAGAGGACCATTGTTTTCACCTGAACAACACTGAAGCAATCCAGAAAATAGGAGTGAAACTCCAGAGCAACAGCATACATAATTTCAGAGGTGAGATTAATTTAACCCAGCTTGGAGTTCTGCACACATGCCCCTTCATATGAAGGAGTGATGAGAAAATGTGAATTGTGTGGTTGGTCCTGCAAACCTCAGTTTCACACCTGACTTTTGTCCTTGAGGCCAGATAAGAATGTGAGCTTCTTCTTGCAGGGTGCAGGGCCTCTTGCTGGGTTGAGGAAGCCTCTGCTGATGGTGCAAAGGGGGTAGAAGGCAGCATTAGGTCTGTGCTGAACATCCACCACGTGCTATGGGACCTGCCTTGCACTGGCTGAACACAGAAAATAATGTATGTTGGGATTGCCAAACATGGCTATGGAGATATAATCCTGGGTTTAATCACCTAATTCAAACAGTAGGAGAGTTTATAATCTGTTGACTTTTTTTTGGAGTTTGTCTCTGCTGGCTTAAGAGTGGGTCACCGCTTACCAGCAGGCTTAGGAGTGGCACTGGGACTATTCCTAAGCTTTATGAGTTTGAGTTGCATGGTTCTCATTTTTTGACTTGCAGATTATTTCAGAAAAAATATTTAAATTCACATTTATTACTTATTCCTTCTAATGTAAGAACCTGACATTCTCAATCATCCTGTTTAAGAGTTATATTATTCAAGTCCCTTATACAGCTTTTGTCACTGTAGAGGGAAGACTTTTGTTAGGGATATTGATTTTGTTTTGTTTCTTGTTCTGTTTGGGTACGGAATTCAAAATAACCTTAACATACTAAACCTCCCAAGTGAAAGAAAGAGAGTGAGAGCTGTATCCTAGGCCCAGTTTTCTAATTCCAGCTGTAGCTGTGAGTCCCTGTGGAATTTATAATCTACAATAGGTTATTAATTTTGCACAAATTCTGTTTTTGACTTCCTTGTTAAAACAACTTTTCAAATGCTCCAAGTTTGTTGTAGAATCTGTTTTGTTAACAATTCTATATGCTATGAAGGATACTTATTTTCCATAACATAATTTTTAATTAGCCATCTGGCATAATTCAGTAAAACCTTTTATGAAGATAAAAGAGCAACTGCCAGGAAAAAAAAAAAAGCTGGAATTTAAACAGAAACCAGAAAAATCCTTCCTCTAACCTTCTCCACCCTAAATTCAGATTCTGCATTATGGAATAATCCATGTATCGTGGGAGAGAGCTGGAAGATCTCAAGATCTCCTCCCACCATATGGAGCTGGTGCAAGCAAATCTACGGAGAAGTTGTTTAATGTTTCTTCTTCTGAGTTTCACAGATGCTTTTTAAGCCTTCACAGCTGCTGTGTAATTAAGCTTTACTTTTTCGTGACTTCAGGAGCAGAAAGTGAAGCACTAAAAGTAGCACCCTGTCCTCAACATCTGTCTTCTTGTGGTCAGGTTCAGCTCATGCTTCGTGCTCAGGAGCACAGAGTTGATCCAGTTTCTGATGGCAAAGCCCGGTTCCCCTTTCTGCTGCCTGTGGTGATTTAACTACAGGTATTGCCATCACACTTTGTTTCCTTCCCATTCTTCTTCACTGTAGATGTCAGGCGCTCTTGTGATTTGTAAGGTGAAATACTACTGGAGAATCCTTCTATGGTGGGTATGAAGATCTCGTTGTACAATGTAAGTAGCAGTCATTTGGATTCCTTTCTGCTTTGTTGCTTACTGCAATAATTTTGCAGCAGAAATACGAGCAACTGCACTGCTCTGCAGTTACCTGCACTGCTACAGCAGCCTCTGCTCCCCACTGCCCTTTGGGGGTCCCCTAAACTGAAAAACTTAAACATACAGCCTTCTGCCTGGCTGGGACCCGCAGCAGAGGGGAACTTCCTATACCTGCTCAGAGCAGCCCTCAGCAGAATGTCCTCACCCTGGAGGTCACCCTTCATCAGCAATGAGATGGTGTCCACATGAGAGCACAAGGACCCACACTGCTGAGCACCCTGCATCATCGCTCTGCTCTGGCCCACCCTCTGTACCGTCATTGTAAAGCTGCCCAGGTGTCCGCATGGTTCCCTGTATGGCATGATATTGCTGTTCTCAGGCTGGAGACTGCCCAAACATCCTTATTGCATGGACGCTGCAAAGAGACCTAAGTGTAGGAAAAGCAGCTTGAGCTAAGGACTTTGTGGAATGAGAGAAAAAGGCGTTTGGCCCAGCCTGCCTGCCCAGCAGCAATGAACAAGCAGTCAGATGTGCCAGCCTTAAAGTGTTCACTGATGTGATATGAGCTGCTCACACCTTATTTTTTTCACTTCCTTTTCTACTCCATAAATTAAATCTCACTGTCACAAAGGAACAGATTGCAGAAGAAGTGGCTTTATATAAAGACCCTGTTGCCCATCCCCAGCTTGGGTTCTGTCTCAGAGCCAGAGGAAAGTTGTTACAGGTTTATCAGCTTTTCACCTGCACAGGGCATATGTGGGTGCTTGGTCTTCCACAGTTGCTGTAAATCTCCAAGATGCAACTTGCCCAGAGCACCTGCCCTGCATCTGCTGCCCATCCCAGCACAAGAAAAAGGCTGTTGTGCTAAAAGCTCTCTGAGAGGTGTCTGCATGGGGTGAGCTGTAAAACCAGCTAGCCAGCTTCCCAGGACAACTGAGATGCTAAGGCAAATAAGGAATGTTATTACATTTTTTGCCTTTAATCTTGGCAGAGTCTTTCCTTGTTTTATGTTTTTGTAGCTTTGCTGTTGTACTTCTCTGCGTCCTTGTGTGAGTGCACTGTGTTATCTCTACATCCTGTCCAGAAGTAGAGCAGGTTAGCTGGTGAGCAGTACAACATTGTGCTACTGCCAGCTTGGTTGCTGATCAGCCCCTGCTCCATGAGACAACCTGTTAATGGCATGTCCTTGCTATATCTATTTCTAATCTACAGTGAGCAATGAGCAACTTGAGAAACTCCTCCTTACCCAGGTCCCTCCCTGGAAACTAAAGCAGGTATCATGGGAGTTTGAATTTTGCTCTGGCTACATTTGCAGACGACGCTTTTTGTGTGATGCTATGCTGTAGAAAGACCTGGGAAAGAGACCATATATTTCATACAGCACTTTCAATCACTCAGCCACCACCCAGGTTGGTCTGGGACCACCTGAAGTTCCTTTCGGCTGAGGTTCGTTTTGCTGAGCACCTCATTTCCTCTTACAGCTCTGAGGCTGGAGGTCTGTGAGCAAAGAGCAGGGGCCAGAGGGTTTGAAGATCCTGGGGTTAGACTAGCAGAAGGGTTTGAGCCAGGATTGCTTGGATGTCCTAGTGCCTGGTCTCTGTGTGGGGCAACAACCAGACTTTGCTATGCTGGAAAGTGAGCAGAAGCACCTTTGCATGCATCTGTCCTTAAACCCAAGAGAACAGCTAGTCACTGACTTTGCAAGAGTCTGTTGAAGGTCCCACTTTTGGAAAGAACTGTGCATAAATTAGGGGAAGTGAGAGTGGTGGCCAACATTATCTGACCTTCTGGAGCTAGAGCTGGTGGGCCTGGGGATGTCTCCTTGAGTTGGCACTTGGAGAGAATGGTGGAGCCAAGGTGGGCCTGTGCCACTGCGTGAATGGGAGGGAAGAAGAGAGGCATGGGAAGGTGCTAGCACCTATGGCATGTGCACTGAGCCACAATAAACAGCAGTCTCTTCAAAACTTGGGATCCTAGGGTTTCTACAGTTTCTTTAGAAATCGTACCTGTCAGATCTGGGTGCTAGATTTTCTTGGAGACAGGTGCTGCTACTACACCTGAGGGAGATGGGAACAATCCTGAAGACACCTACTGAGTCTGCTGTAGCCAGATTTCCATGACTGCAGGTGTGTGCATGATGTTGGTTGATTCAGCAGCAGCACAGATGTTTCCTCAGCGGGGCTCAGCTCCTGATCTTGACAGGGCTATTCCACAGGACTTCCTTCATGGAGTCAGGCAAGATGGGTTTAAAAAGCCCTGGCCCTTCAGAGGCTGATTATCAGCCCAGAAAGCCCTTCCTTGAGATGCTCAAGTGGTGAGTCAGCAGCTCTTGGTATTGGGATTTCCTTCTGCAGACTGAGAGAAGACATGGGTCTGTGAACTAGTAGTGGTTCCTGGTGGCTTGGACTCCAAAGAACTCACAAAAGTGCTCATAAAAATGACTCGCTGACATCAAGATGGATATTTGTTCCTGAGCTGCTTTGCACTGGCTTTTTTTTTCCCTCTATTTTATTTTTCTTTATTCAGCTACCTTGTTAAACTTGATTTTCATCCAGATCTCAGCTCTCCTGTCTAACACCTGGATTTTTTTTTTCCTTTTCTCTGCAAAATCATGCCAGTTGTTGGGTAATCCTTCACTCATCTTGGGGTTGTAGGCAGAAGAGTTTCCAAATACCTAACTAGAAATAGGTGAGCAGCTTTGCAGCACAACACTCATGGAAATTGGCAGGGGCTTCCTGTGACAGCTCAGTGGGCCAGAGGCATCAGAAAAGCTTGTGAGACTTCCTGAGGGGCTGAAGCAAAGCCAGCTCCAGGTGGTCCACATGGCCTACAAAGGTAGGGCTTGAGCCACACCAGACCCCCACCCATGGTCATGTGGTGCAAACATCCTTTGGGTGACATCAGCTTCATGCTGTGCAGGCCAGCAGGGAGGCTGCGTGAGTAGCCCAGGACTCCTGGCTTGCACACAACTCAGGGCTGAGCCTAAAGAAGCACAGGCATAACGCATACCATGCAGGAGCTACTGTGGCAGTAAAGGTGTAATTTGTGTCACGTAAGATAGATGTGCTCTTCTCACTGCTGTGTGCCAGTATTGTGTCTAGAGACATGAACAGAAAAGGGAGTTTTAATGTAGCTCAGCTGTTGAGTCCTTATATTGATTGAAGCCTTTATATCACACATAACAAAGAAGGAAAAAACCCATCAGAGAGACAGGTGGTAACAAGTGAGCTTCAGAGGGGCATGAATCATTTCTTACTGAAGGTTTGGAAGTGATGCTGTGATTTTTGCTGCTTGCTCATTTCTTAACTTCTGGTGCCTAAGGCACATTCCCAGCAATGGTTCAAAGGACACATTCTACATCGTTGGATGCTGTGATGAAGGAAAATGATTTCTTCTTGGAAGCAAGAAAGACTTCCAAGGCAAAGAGTTTTAAGTTATCATTCTATATTACTTTGTAATCTGCTATGATTATATATAGGGAAAAATGTGGTCGTAGAAGAGAAGAAAAATGTAAGCCAGAGATTTACTTGAGGTCACTCAGTGGGGAAGGGTGGGATGGTTACCATAAAGGGAGAAAGAAATGAGGATCTCGGTGAGACCCAAACGGAAATGTGAACTCCTGGCCCTGATGGAAACTGTGTCTAACTTTGGTAGGGTAAATATATTGTTCAAATATTTAGATAAAATTAAAAGAAATTGGTGGAGAAATAATTATAGACAGAGCCTAAATGATTGTGATCAACTGTGCTCTGTTTTGCTAGTGCATAAAACTGAAGCTATACCACTAGCTTCAATTACAGTGCACAGGATTTTTTTTTTTTTTTACCAGTATCAGTGTAAGATAGAACTTGGCTTTCAATTTCTTTATGTATAAATAGCTCTTGCATTAGATTATACTGTAGAAAAGTTAAACATTTAAATTTTTTACAATCTGCACCACCTGTGAGCATAAACACATTTATTATATGTATGTCCTGGCTTGTTAACAGATATAGCAATAATCTACACCCTGTTGGCACAATTTTTCAGTCAGTGGGGTTTCTTGTGGTAATGGGCAAAAATGCAAAGTGGAATTGAAAAACAAAGCAGAGGCCAAAAGTCACAGAAAGAATGAGGAGAAATCATCATTTTTCTAACAAGCTGAGGGGATGACCGTGGTGTGGCATTACTGCCATAAAGGGTACAGAGATCTTTGCTGTCTGCCAGGAGTTTTCTGACACGCTGCAGAGGAAGAGCGACTCCATTCTGCTCATTTACAGATCAGAAACAGTGAGATTTGTTCTGCAGGGGTATGAGATGCTTCTATTGTCGGTGCAAACACGTTGTTTCTCTCCTGCATGCTTTTCCTACAAACAAATAGGAAAAAACTCATCCTTTCAGCTGAGGAACAAATTAATTCTGAAATGACAAAACTGCTGGCACAGATTTAACCTCTGATTTTGAGCATAACCTTATTTCTATAGGATTGTGTCCTGGGAGCTCAGTATGCAGGATAACAACAAGGATTCTTGTAGCAGTAGCTGTGGAGTCTCTAAAGAGTCTGATGGAGATTTACTTCTGGAAAATTCCAAGTAATCATTCACAAACCTTCCTGTCTGATGAAAATGCAACTCTTTACACCGCCAGAGCAGAGGTGTTCCAGGAAGAAAAGATCACAAAATTTGTTTTTCCTTCTGAAGTAATTTTAAAGATGCTTACCTAATGCGTATGTGCCATAATCCCATTTTGCTACAAGACCTTGCAGTAATTATCTTCTGGCTTTGAATTTTGTGCAGAAAAAGACTCAGAAAAGCCACCTTTCAAAAATTCTCTGTGGTAAAATATTTAAAAATAACATCCCCATCAAGCCAAGTAAATCCTAATACAAGGAAATGAATATTTCTCCATAAAAGTTTCTCTTTTCCTCCAAACTCTTCAACAACTTCACGTCTGTCTGAAGAGAGAGATGGCTGCTCTGGCACCGCTCTCCTTTTGGGGAGCTGGCTTTCCTTCTGCATCCTCCTATGCTATGTATTTAATCCCAAAGAATTACCCAGTACCTGAAAGTAGATGTGCTTATGCATATTGTGAAATGCTCCTACAGATCTCTTTTACTTTGACAGGTATTTTAAGTGCCTTCAACTATAAATTTTAGTGCCAGAGAAGTCCTGGGTGTCAAGTCCCTCTCAGCATGCAGTGGCTTTGCATCCTTCCTCATCAGGTTCTGTAATTTGGGATGGTGTTTCAGAATGGGCACTGATGCTGCTCATTCCCTGCCTGCTCAGCTTATGGAGCTGAGTGCCCTACACCTGAAATCAATATTTCTGTTTCACTTTTCTTTGCCCTGAAGTGAAAGTGCACTTCACTTTCTGTGACCAGAGATAATAAGTTATCAGTCAAATCTGTTTTACATAAAATAGAGAAATATTTATCCTAAAATTCATCCTGCTTTCCACAGGTTGGTGGCTTTATTCTGAATTTGTGGATTCCCTGTTGACGTCATTGTATGGATGCTAAAGTCAGGCACTTTCAGAGAGATTAGTGTGAGGAGGGGAACATAAATTCAGACAGAATGAAATGATTTTCCCTCCTGCAACAACAAGAAAGAAAGGAGACTGGCCATTTCTTGTAGAGAACAGGAGCAGCTGCCTGCCGACATTTAACAATTTCCTATAAATATATTCCTGACAAGCTATAAACTAAATAAGCCTAGAAAAGGGGGTCAGGATGTCAGTACCACCATTTGTTACCAGAAATGTCTCAGGTGATGAGGGAAAACCCTTCTTTGTATCTGACACAAAATCTTTGCACCAGTGATTGCCAGGACATTTCTTACGCATGCCTAGCTATGGATAACCTTCCACGGTGATGTATTCGAAAGAGCCTCTGTACAGGTAGCACAGCTGAACACAAGCCATACTTTACTGAAGAAGAAAATAAATGAACTGAGGTCAGATCTGCATTAGATGTCTATCAGATTCCTGCAACGAAGTCCAAAGAGTATGTCTAGCTGTTCAACAGGGACTGAATTTTAATGTAAATCACACTGGTGGTTTTTTTTTTTTTTTTTAATCTTTCTAGCAGAGATCACCAGCAAGATGATTCCCAGATGAACTTGCCCTCTTTTAGTCTCAATGACTTTTAACAAATGAGAATAAATTACCCTTCAAAGCAGGATTCCTCCAGCTCTGCTTTTTTCAAATGGGAGCTATCTGAATCTTTGTGTACATATGGCTCTATTCAAGCTCATGTCAGAGTGTTAACTTCTTTTGCATGTGAAGAGCTCCATCGGGTTCAGGTTTCTGCATGCAAAGTCAAATATAAACTTACGTATACACAAGTAATGTTTTTATTCAAGGGCCAAAATATTTTATCAAGAGCCTCATAAAGCAGGCAAAGCGTTGGTTTCTAGTTTTCATTGTAAGTGAACAGCGTCTGCCTCTGCTGTAATTCAAAGGGAAAGACTCTTTCTTGCCAGAACTCATTCTATCAGATAGAACAGTCAAAACACCGTCAATGACTTCAACATTTAAAAATGAAAGTATGTTATACACCAAGAACTTATCCTTTTTTTTTTTTCCTCCCTTTTCCTTTTCTTTGTTTTCTGCTGGCTGTTAGTCCATGTAGTGTGTGGACCTACTGGGTCAGTCTTTTTTCCAATATATTTTCCTATGCGTGTGCAGGATAAAGAAATAGTTATTTGCCACTAGAAAAGTTTCTGAATTACTAAGTATCCCTGTATTACTGCGGAATGTCTGTCATTAAAACTACTAAGAGCTCAAAAATGCGCAGTGCAGATGTCTTACCCAGGAAAAAATGGTAAATTCTAGGAAAAGGTGCTGTAAATTGTATATTGTATGTGAACAATAGAAACTAGCAAATGAACAAGCCTGATCAAGGATTAAGATCATTCACATCTAGAATCACAAATGAATGTTCTCCTTGGTAAAGCAGGGAAAGACTGGAAGCATTGCATCTTCTTGGCAGTGCAGCTAAATGAACACTTATTTATTCTAGGCAAATTCTTGTTTAAAGGTAGAGGCAAAAATAAATCCATGCTTGTATTTTCTTTGGTCTATATACTGTCTATGGCTTCTTTGTCATATATTGTGCTGCTGACTGTAGAATACATACAACTCTCCTGGGAGCACAAATGAAGGTGAAGAAATGAAAGGACAGATGTGTGTTAAGGATGATCTACACTGTGTAACAATTGGCAAAAAATGTACATGAAATGGATTTTTTGGAGATCCTACTGTGAAAGAATAGCGAAAAGTAGGAATAGCAAGCACAATACAATCTTCAGTAGATATTGATATCTGAGAAGCTTGAAAATGAGAGAAGATAATGTTATTTCATCCACCAAGAATTCATACAGGCCTGTACCAGCATGTCTGCACTTCTGATGTCTGGAGAAACTTCACACGTACCCAAAGGCAGACAGACAGGCCCAGTGCTAGAAGTCTTGCCTAGCAAAGTACCTTTAGAACGGAGAGAAATTTTACTTAGGAGGACTCTGTGTTTGTCTGGAGCTCTGCATTTGTCTCATGGATGCTGCACAGTCAGTTAGGGCGTTGTGGCAATTACAGAAAAAATGCAGATATGGTAAAAATGCAGATATTGCATGTTCAGAAAAATATTTAATATGAATGTGGACTGATCACAGATTTCCCCCAAGCCCTCATTTGGTTTTGCTGTCTGGATGTGGTCTGGTCCTGGGAAACCTGCTCTAGATGGCTCTGCTTGAACAGGAGGTGTTGGACAAGATGACCTCCAGAGGTCCCTTCCAATCTTAATAATTCTCTGATTCTGTGATTTTTGTTTCTGCCACTTAGTAGCAAAGAAAAAGAAATGCCTGATGTGCTCCTTCAGAGAGTATGGTTTTGGGTTGGATCATGAGGAGCAGAAAGGGACAGCTCACCCTGCTTGTGGGACCGGGTCCTTTGGGACCTGTTACAAGATGACAGTTAAAGCCAGGCTGTGACCCTGTGCTTCTCTGAGCTAAAAACCTCCAAGTGTGAGTATCAGTGGCACAAATGTGTACAACACACCAGTTTTGCCAAGCTCTGAGGCCACATGATAGAATTCATGAAGGAAGAGGGAACATGCAAACATGTTAGACATGTTGTGTCTGACAGCTCTGTATATAGCCAACTGCACGGCGAACCCAAAGATGATTTGGAGCAAGTAACTTTTCCTTTAGAGGATAAGATTTGCTTAAATCTGTTGAACTGAGAGTTTAGAAAATGTGAGTGAGAGAAGGAAGGATACTCCAGGACAACAGCCAAGTTTAAAACTGAGAGAAGGGCAGAGATGATTGAGTGTAATTCTTGGGAGAATCGTAGGCTGACATGCCTTAGCTCATGAGGAGGCACTTCAGCAAATCTCCCTTTGATAACGAGGATGCAGAGCTGCAGAAGTTGGAAGGTTGTGTGGTTTTGACAGATTCTAGTGTAACAAACACCTTGCTTGGAAAAAAAGAATGTTAACAATTACTCCCTGTAAATGATGTTCTTTCATTCACAGATCAGAAATATTTCAAGTTACAACTCATTAAAACAATTCTATCTGGGCTCCTGTCCAAAACTAGTGCCAGCTTTCTCCGAGTGTTTCAGCAAACACAGCTGCCACCACCAGTGCAACCTTCCTGAGGAAAAAGCCTTTGATAGTTGGTGGCTGTGGTGGGTTTGTCCACAGCTTCCCACTGCTGCCTACAACATAGTACCAGGCTGAACGAAGCAGCATGGCTGGGAGCTATCACAGATCAAGGCCATCTAAGCCTGCTCACCTCCCTATGCTTTGCATGGCTCCAGGAATGTGTTATATGAGTGGGTGTGGGTGTGATACAGGCTAGCTGTGTAAACGCCAGCACAAAAGCTGAAAATGTTCTAACTTTATTACAACAGACTCTTACGATAGAGTATGGCAGCAACAGCATAATTTGCCTTTTCCAGCTCTGTCTGAATACCACTTGGTAGATATGCAAAGCTGTTGGGGAGTACTTCAGCCCTGACTCCTGGGTTGCCCCACTGTCTTCTGGAAACCGCAACTCACTTCAGGTGTCTAGGTTTCTATGAAATTTGGGGGTGAATGAGGCTGCTCACAATGAGGTGGAGAAAGTCCAGCCTGGAATAAATAGAAAATTTGGGAGGAAGAGTCAAGTGTGACCTCCTGCTCCTTTTGGGAGCAGAATTCCCTTGCAGCAGGCTGCAATGCTATAGTGATCTGTAATAAAGATTCATAGTCCTCCAAACCACCCCTGGGACTGGATGCTGAAACCAATCTTCCCTCACAATGAAGGAGCTGGTGAGGAGCTGTTTGTTCTCCCCTCTGCCAGTGCCAAGCAGACGTCAGATAAGGCTGAAGTAATTCTGGTAACAGCTCTAGGGGAGCTTGGGGAAATAGGGAAATGGCAGCGTTGCCTTAGCAGATGTGAAGTGCCTGCTGGATTAGGTGGCAGCTGAGCAGGGAGTTGAAGTCAGGTAGCTGCAGAAACAGGTAGGCACGTAAATAAAGCTGCTGTGAATTGGCTTTAGTGTGAGTATATGGTTTTCCTGCTGGAGAAAAGCTGGAAGCAGGGGACATGTAACTAGGTGTAGCTCTCCCTGGGCAGCTCCACTAGCTGTTGGGTATATCTCAGAGAAGTCATGGCTCAGGCCTAGCGTTTCACAGCCAGCGCTTCTTGTTTCAGGCAGGTGTTTCAGGCCCAGATCCCTGGATGTGAGTCTAGCACACTGCCACACAGCCTGGGTTAGGTCTGGGGAAGAACCTGCTCTGCATCCCCTAGCAGCTCTCTGCAAGGGGAAGCACTTCCAGTTACCAACTCTTCTTGATATTGAGACCCTTCCTGGCCTCAGTGCTGGTAGCCTAGCTGAGACCTTTGGGTTGTTGCTTTGCTGTGGTTTTTCCTAGGAGAAGCAGGAGTTTCAAGAGAGCACTTCTACTCTATTCACTAGGTAAAAGAGGCATATAATATTTTGTAACTGGAAAAGATCTAACAGATATTTACTTTGTGCCTCACCAGGGCAAGATTGCTCTCTGTTTAATACTGCTCGGCACTTTGTGCTTTGCTAGTTAAGGACAAAGCACTCTACAAACATTAATTAACTTTCACAAGAGTATGTGGAGCTCAGTTTTCAGAGGGGAACACCCAGAGGACAGAGATCTTAAGCAAGGTCACACACACATCATCGTCTGCTCTGGGAGAAGATCCTCAGGAGGAGGGGAAAAGCTTGAACGAGGAGCCAGAGCAGATTGCCAAAACAGCTACTGAGTGAAGAAGGGGAGAAGCCTTTTGCTGGGCCAAGAAAAGGGGGATTGCCTCAGGGACAGTGGAGATCAAGGGGTGGGCTGCAAGATATGCTCAGGAGCTATTAAAAGAGGTATGCTGGTAAGATTCAACCAGAACAAACTGCTGCCAAAGCAGCCTTGACACAGAGAGATTAAAATAGTTGAAGTGTTCCTAAACTGTAGCACTGAGTACAAGGTGTTGAGTTTCACCTGCGCTGGTCAAGGAACTGCTTTAGCAGTGGCACTTTAAAATGTCAACACTTGCCAATATTCCATCAAGTGGCTAGCTCAGCTGCAGATCCAGCCCCGAATTACAGTGTCCCTTTGTGATCCAGAAAGGAAATACAGTGGTGAATATACTGGCAGATGTAAGCAGGAAATAATTTTAGATTGTGGCAAATGCAAATCCCCTTTAAAAGCAGATATAAAAGGATTTAGTTTTAATTTCACTGGCACTAACTGTTTGCAGCTGACCAACAGAAACTTGTACATTGCATAGTACCTCTGAATTCATGGAGTTTTAAGACATGACAAATGTTTTTGAGGATTGTAAAATGTATTGCACATTTATTATTTTTTATTTTTTCCTGGAAAATGCCTTTTATAAATTAATAAATGAACTCTTACAAATGTTCTCTCCTGAGACTCTGCTAACCTTTGTACATCTGGTAAGAGGCTCAGGAAGAATTTAGTGCAGGTGCCAGCTGAAATAGTCACCTGCAGTCTTGGGATTACTTCTGACTTCTTACTCTCTTTTCAAAGCAAAGGAATAATGCAACTTGACGGTACAGTATTACCTCGCTGCCCAGAAAGACTGTTTTAAAAGATTCAGTGCCAAATAAGATTTTACTGCTTTTCTTAGTACATAGCCCTACAAGTTACTTCCCAGGCAGGATGCTTATTGAACATCTAGCAGTAATATAAAATGTATCCAGCGATGGGTTAAGCCTAGTTTCATGGATCTGCCATTTCTCTTTAAACTGTTTTGCCGTTCTGTAACAAATTATTTCTTGCTAACGTCTCAGAACAGACAGCAGTTGCATATGTGGAGATCAAGAGGGCTGTATTCATGGAATAAGACTGGCAGCCTTTCTTTAAGCATGGGGAAAGGTGGCGACTCACAGATATCAGAGAGAGGTAAAATGGCACAGTTTCCAACCAAGGACAGTTGTGGAGTCACAGCCTGGACCTTCTGGCTCTGACACCAGTTCAGGATTAATAGGACAGAATTGCTTTGAAGAACATTATTGCAGAACACAGTCCTGTCACATAAGCTGTGTAATTTTGTCATGTTTTATCATCTTACAAACAGCCACTTTAAGTACACCATTCAGTGAAATAATATATCCTGGCAGACTAATTTTTCTTAAGGTTAGGGAGTATATTAAGGTATCCCCTTAATGTATTAATATCACGATATTAATAATTAATAAGTTCATATAACAGTTTCAGTGCTGCCTTTAGTCAATTTTGGAGCACGATTTAATTGGCTTACTGTATTTCAGTTACAAGTTCAGTACAGCAAGCTCACCCCCCTCCTCTTACTATGGTTCTTCAGCAAATCTTTCTGTAAGTGAAAATGTAAATTTCATTGGCTGTGCTTAGGAAGGTATTGATAAATTCATCAAAAAAATTCTGTCTATTATAATACCATTTGGGAAAACTAAGCCTATTACCAGAAAATTCAGCTCTTTCAAGCTTCAGGTTTGCATTTGAAAAGTAGGCTGTTAAACTAACAGATGTGTGTTGTAGAGCACGAGTTCCAAGTGACTCCTATGTATAGATACACGGAATAAATACAAAACTGGAATCAAATCCTTCATAAGGAAATAGCTAAAAGAGAAGCAGATTTTTCCAGCACACTGTGAAGAATCTTTAAGACCGAAGGTCTGAAATGAGTTTTAAATTCCACTTAGCTAAAAATCCTTCTGATTCAAACCCCAAATCAAAAACAAATGCTGTTTTGTTGTGCCCTGGTTTTGTCCACTCAAGTCACTGAAGTGTTACAGAGGACATAATCTGGCTTGCAGTGATTTTGTTATTTGACACTTGCATGACATTAACAGAAATCGTGGCAATTGTATACCTGCACCATTTTTTTCCCCCGTAGATGAAACCCTGGGGTGATTACATTAATACCTATTGGAGGATGCTAACTCAGTAATAATATCAGAGCTAAATTTCTCACCCTCTTCAGCTCTCCACCAGTGTCTTAGACTTTTCAGTGCACTGGAGAGTGTTAAGAGGCAACTTGTGCTCTTAAGCCTCTGACTCTTTCCAGAAACCTAAATGGATTCAGGCTGATTGAGAGTTTGTGCAGCTATTCCTTTTTCCCACCCACTCCAGCTCCTGAGCAAGCCCATATATTGTCAAGGGCACAGCACACATGCACTGGTGTCCACGTTAGATATCTCCATGATTATGATGCATATTAGTACTCAAAATATTACTGCTGTTTTTATAGGAAGATGGAGCTGGAAAGAATTACCTGTGCCTTTGGTCCGGAGGAGGGCCATGGATCAGAGGGCTGGAGCACGTCTCCTGTGAAGACAGGCTGAGAGGGTTTGGTTTGTTCAGCCTGGATAAGAGAAGGCTCCAGGGAGACCTCATTGTGGCCTTCCAGTACCTAGAAGGAGCCTACAGGGAAGATGGGGATGGACCCTTCATCAGGAAGTGTAGTGATAGGACAAGAGGAATTGGCTTTAAACTAAAAGAGTGTTGCTGCTGTTATTGGTAAGAGAGGAAGTTATTCCCTCCAGTGAAGTGATGTAGGTCCCCTTTATGAAGAAGAGAATTTGGTATCCTGTCGTGGTCAATAACCCAGCCAGAGGAAATGTTAGCCTTGGCTGTGGAGAGCAAGCAGCTCATTTGCCTTTGAAAACCCAATATAACCCTCTTGGTGCAAGAACTTGACTGCAGTGTAATAGACATGGGTGAATTATTGATTTAGCCTTCAGCTTCTGATCTGTCCTTCATTTTATTAATCTAACTTTATGTCTCGGATTTTATGACTGATAGAAAAATATAATTCCATTTCTATTCTCAGGAAATGTTCCTCATGCTCCTTTCCCTAAGGGAGACAGGTGTGTGACACAATCTCTGTACAAAAGTATCGTCCATTCCCTGCTGAGGCTAAAGCTGCTTTTTGGTTTCACCATAGTGTCTGGTCACCTGCATCATCCCGAATCTGCTTTTGTCCTCAAGCACAGTACTGGAACAGTTTAAGCAGCAGTGCAGACACTGAACAGCAAATAATGGACGTTACAGTTCCTTATGCGAAGAAGAGTACTTGTATGAAGAACAGCTGTACTCTGAATAGTAGTTTACACAAACATGCATTTTTGTGGATGTTCATAGGTAAGAGTGATGGTCAAGCTGAGCAACAACTGTTTCAAATATGAACAAATATCTATATTTGGCCATTTCTGCTACACACATGAATTTGCTATCATGTTTGATCTGAAACATTGAGAATATGTTTACTAGCTGCTATTTTCCATCTCTTCTTTGCTGATGGATTCCTTTCATGCATGATGACTTGCTTGAGTATATCACTGAAAGGTAATGACACATTGCTTAAGCACACTGTGTTCTCATAAAATCACAACAGTAAAAACAAAATTAATAATACATAGTTTGTACCCATATCCCGTGGCTGCTGTCAGTCACTAAGACTGATAGACAGTCTTCTGTTTATTTCTTTCATTCATGATTGTGTTTTTGTTCGTGTCATTGATTTATCTAATGATCTGATGATTCTTTTCTCTTTTTCAGCTTGAAAAATATCCATGCCTTGGATCATTACTGTATTTGTCAACAGAACAACACTGTCAGTCATTTTAAGTTTACGATCAGACTGGGAAGGTGAAGGAAGGTCTGGATGATTTAAAGAAAATTTGGAGAAGAGATCTGAAATTCTTTTCTGCTATAGAGAAAAATTTATTTAGAATATTATTCTAAGGCTTTACTGGATTTGGGTTCTGGAAACTGTGGGTGTTTTTAGGACAATATTATGAATGATTTTATGCATGGAGAGCTTTAGAGGTATCTATCTGTGGGTTTGGGCACTGCATTGCCGAGAAAATCTTGTATCAACCTTCTCTTTGGTTTGCATGTTCAAATACAGGGGCCATTGACAATCATCAGTGAAGATGTGAAACTCCCTAGAAACATGCCTTTGCTGGCATGGAATCCAATCCATGGCTTATCTCAGTGCAAAGAGAGGGGAAGACAACAAGGATCTTGAAATACAGGCACAGAGTGAAACAGGTAGGTCAAAGATATAGCTTGTCTTTGAGTACATGTCTGTTCAGGGTCTATAAGTTCCCCTGCTCTGGCTGTTGATACACAATCTGAGTCCTGCCCTGTGGAGGTATCTTTACAAGATGTGAACACATAAAAGTTGTCTGAAGAAAGTAGCATTAACTCTCTAGGTCTGTAGGAAGTCTGGGCACTTTGGTTTTTATTCTGATCTTCACAGGAGTGAAAACCACTGCACTCATGAATTTCAAAACTGGTTGTGATGTATATATATAGCAAGATTATTTTTTGGATCTAGCTCTTTTTATATGCCTGGGAGAGACAGTAAATAAAACAGTACAAAAGCCATATTTGGCTTTTACATTGTAAATCTTTTCAGCGGTTTCAGACTCTTCCCTTTTAAAAAGAGCAATATGTAGGAAAATTATTTAGCTCTAAGTTCATCCTTATTAGAGAATAATAGTTAACCCACTTGAATTTCTGTGAGGAACAGTTTGTTGGGCTGTAAGGGTCAGGTGGACATTTGGTCCTTTTCATAATATACTCTTTGAGATACAAAAGTATGACTAAAACCCAAACCACAGCCAGTCTTGTTAATGTGTCACTTAGCTGGTGTCTCACATAATGTAAAGCACGATATACTGCGTTTGGATCTGCATCCAAATTCTCAGAGAAGTCTAGAAAAATTCTTCAAATAAATTTAAATTTTACTAAGATACTGTCCCCGGTATCATCAGACAGCAAAATGTTAATATTTTCTTTGTCTTTTTAAATTAAGTACTTGAGATTAGATGGTTAAAATTTAAAAACAAAGAAAAAATCACATCTAGCCAGGTTAGCTATGGCTGCCAAGTTTTGCCAGATCAACGCAGACTTCCCAAATCTGAGTTTTAAAACTAGCAACCTGAGGGAGGAAAGTTGTTGGATGAGTGAAATCTATAAATTTACAGTGACACACAGCAGGGAATTAGTGGTAGCTGCTGTGCACAGTCTTTATGTCTGCGATATGCCCACGATTCATGTAACATAAGAGAAAGCAGCCAGCTTGAACTGAAGAAAGCAAGCTGTGCTCCCTTGCCATTATGCACTGGAAAAACATTGTTCTGGAAAATTTCAGTTTTCAAAGCAACTTGAAATATTCTATTGCCCGAAATCAAACCAAAGGCCACAGTGAAAAACTACACACTGTGGTGTTACATAAATCAGTATAGTGAGACTTTCTAAAACAAGAAAGAAATTTGTTTTCCATGATGAAGTGCTTTCAGTCCAACTTGGATAAATATAAAAGTTTACTGAGCTATGAGTGATGATCAAGATAAAGACATCTATTAACAAGTCCTTTATTTTTGTAATCATTTCTCCATCCAGAAGTGTTCTCTGTTTTGGTGGTACAGGTACTCTGTAGATGTATCCATGAAGATAATTGGTGCATGGAATAATTTTCTTGGCTTTCTTTTTTTAAGCTGTTTTAGCACCTTAAATATAAGATTTACCTTTCCTTCAGTGGAAGGAAAGATTTACCTTTCCTTCTGCAGGTTCCGAAAGAGGTTTTTTTTCCAGCAGAGGTTAGCAATAAGAACATAACTGCTGTAGCTCTGATTTCTTTTCAGTTGTCTAGAGACTCTTTAAAAGAAAAAAAGAAAAAGTAAGTTTTAGAAATCTAGTGTCACAGTCAGTATTGATCTAAGGAAGATTTGACAGTATATTTAAGATGATTTTAATATTCTAGCAATCAACTATATATCAACTACTACATTCCAACTGCTATACAAGCATTCACTGACTATGACCGTGCTCTTTATGTTACACTGACAATGTATACCGTGTTTAAACAAAGAAACTGAGACAAAAAACACTTTTAATCCATACAGGAGACATATCTGGAAATGCATTAGAATAAAATAATTCAAACATCTTATACAGAGCTCACTAATATAGCCAAATCTGTATTTTTCCCACATATTTCTATAAATTAATGTCTCAACCCCAGCCAAAATCTTTGAAAAAAGTTTCGGCTTATGATCACATGACATCTCTCTTCTCCAAATGATTTTGTTTTGCAAAGAAGAAACTTTAGCTAATCTTAATGTACCGCAAGGTGAAAATAAGGCTGAAGACTAATAGCTGCAGTATCAAGTTTTCTTTTGTGTTTGGGCTACATATTGCTGCTTTATTAAAATACATTTCTTATCGTGAAAACTGTTGAGTAGAGCACCATTATTGCAGCGACTAAGTTCTCATACTTGGCTACAAAAACAATATTTACCATTGTTTTCAAGCCAGAGTAGGAAATAAAGATGAAACCATAGCTAGGATCGCTTTATCCAAACATGGAGCACTTAGTAACACCAATATAACATACATGATTTGTCTCTCGTATGCTGATTCTTCAAGAATCCAGATGGTTTGTCTCACTCTCCTGCTTTAATTAATTTACCAAACACAAAAACATAATCTGATTTGGAAAAATACTATGAAAACAACGCCAGAAAGTCCCTTCAATCCTCACAGTTTGCATTTACTTTATATACGGTAATATCCATCCTAATGTTATAAAGTAGAAAAGGAGTTAGAGGTATTGAGCACAATGTGCAGATGAAAATAAGCTGCCCTTTTAGAAGCATCTCTCCTCCACACAACTATTATTTTCTTCCAGCAGTGAATCTGTACAAAGGGCTTCTGTACTGGGAATAAATTAATGGATCTATTTAGAAAGGACAAATATTACACTGCAAGTCATGCTCATGCTATCACGGCCAAACAGATGCTGGAGAAGTAGCACTCGGACGTTGTTTTTGCGGAAACAAAAGGTTTATCAGTGGAGTAGCATAACATTAACAAGAGTGCTGACCTACTTACACGCCATAATGCTCTGAGGAGCATCTGGGGAGATAGGGGGCCCTGGAGCAGGGCATGTTTTACAAGCCAAGTCATGAAACTACAACCACGAGCACAACTTTCCTTGTAGCAGCTATTTATCATCAGCAGAAAAATACTGTGTAAGTATATTTCCATCATGGTATAGATATTTAAGGCTTAGTTGTCTAATTCCCCACTGATTGCTCTAGGCTTTCGCTCTGTTGTTGGAGAGCAACCCACATGTGCAATCTCTCTGACCTACTTCAGCTACCTACTTCCAGAAGAGATGAATTTCTCTCTGGAAGTGCCTGCTTCTCCCTGCTTCCTATTAAAACAGGCAGGGTAAACAGCTGAGAGCTGGACAACTAACTTTTTGAGACCTAAGTGAGGTGCATCCCTCCCACTGAAGGTCTGTGAGAAGTGCCTACATGACTTACAAACACCTGAGCTAAATCATGTGAAGAGATGAGTGCTTTCTCATGAGTTTCTTATGAATGTGGCTGTAAACAATCACCTGAGCTACTACAGGGTCCAATCACCACGCCAGTCTCCACCTCCATAGCTCACCTGATCATGAAACGTAGGTATACATGAAGTGGAGAAGCTGGAGAGCAACACTTCTGCTCACCATGGTGAAAAAATGGTGAAAAAAGCGTACCCAAAAAAGAGAAAATAATATAGCTGAACTATAGTACCTGTTATGCAAAGACATCTTCTCTGAGGCATTAAGAACCGTTTGCTGTTTAAAGTAGTTAGTGTTATTTTCTCTAAGTCTCTAGAATATGTTTGCCAAACTAGTGAATGTCCCTTTGCAATATTGTAAGGAGTTAATGAAAAACTGGTTGTATTGTTTTTGAAATTATACAAGAAAACAGAAATCATGCTTTTTGCTGAGTATTGGTTCTGGGCTGGATCCTGCTCGCCTGCTGCAACAGTGAATCCCTGAGCCTTGCCCAGTAACCTGTGTGGATTATATAGATCTGTGTACTGTGACGTAGATAAATGACACGTGCTTGTTTTATGCACATCATTTATGCAAAGCATCAAATGGAGAAGCCAGTGAAGAAGCCAGAGCTCTTAGCATAGCTTTTGAGCACACCAGTGTGTCTATTTGCATTCCAGTAGCTGAGACCAAGGTCTCCTGTGCTGGTGCTTCACCAGAGCAGAAGGGAACTCACATTCTTGCTTAGCCTCAAGGCAGTGGGAAGGTGCGAAGAGAAACAGCAACGTATGAGACGCATTTATGTCATTTTTTAGAGACAGTAGTAGTGCACCCTCTCTGATTCAAAAGCAAGGGGCTAATGTAGACACTCAGAGCTGGGTTCTGCCCTCTCACTTCAGAGCTGGGACATCACAGCAGCACCAAATAATTGGCATTGCAACTTAAGTCTGACTAGCTGGAGAAAAGCACTGAGTGTTTTAGTTTTAGTTTTGCAATAATACCATAAAATCATACAGTCAAATTCTGATGTTCTAATCCACTTGGTGTTTGTGTTACTTGATATGCAAGCATTTATAAATTCAGCCTGAATAAAGCCTAACAAGATTTGGTACACAAGATATGCAAACTGGGAAAGTTCTCACGGGTATCTACGTCATGATTTTGCTGGAGAAATTTTGGGCTTCCCAGCATGTAATTAAGTTTGCAGGCTCATACCTTTGACATGAAGATGGAATTAATTCTGTTCAATACTGAGTTTTGGTCTACTAGTCAGCCATAATATATCCTAATATGCAAGACTGAAAACACCAAACCAAGACAAATATTATATATATATATATATTTTTATATATTATCTATAGTATGTCTGTTTGTGTGCATATTCCCCTCTTTTCTAAAGCTAGATTTAGTTAAAATATTCATAACGCTTTTCATTTCTTAACAGAAAAGAAAAAGGGTATTTCAGTAAGAACAGCAGAAAGCTAGAAGAGTCCTTCTCAGCACAGCATTTTATTCCTCCCAAGGAGTCACTGCTGAAGGCAGCTTGCAGAGGTGGGAGTGACGAGTCAAAATCATGCTCTGAGCAGCATGGCCCAAATACATTGACCATGGCTGATAATACATTGTCACAGTTTGGACATGTTAGATACTGAAGAATCCTTCAAATCACACCACAGAGGGGATTTTAGTCAGCTTCTAATTTCTGTGACTCTTTTCTTTTTCCTGAGAAATACAGCCTTCCCCTAACTCTTCCCACCTTTGTGCTTTTTTAATGTTGAGACTTGAATGTGATGTTCTCAGCACAGCCTGTGCAGGACAATCACAATGTAAAATGGCATGTCAAGTTTTCTCGCCTCGTTTCCTTCTGTCCTCCATATGGCTCCATGCACAGCTCCCACGGGTCTTTGGGCTTTTCCAGTCCTCATGGCTCTGCTGAATTGATGAGTGGCTGAGGGCAGACCTCGCTGCTTGCACGGGCTGTCACCACTTTCCATCAGATGTGTTGTTTGCAATATCTCAGAAACCATTTGACTGATTTTATTCCAGAACATTGCAGGGGAATTCCTGCTGGCTTCTGACTGGCAGTGCAGGGAGGCCAGCTTTGTCTCACAAGGACAGGTGAAGCTGAAGCTGGATTTGGAGACTCGTTGTCTGAGGCACACTTCATAACGAAGAGCATCAATCTTCCAGGATTTCACCGTGCATCTCTTACGTACTCTCTCCTTTCCTGCTGCTTACAATGCTTTTCCTCCTGACTGCCTTGGCTCTAGACGATCCTTTAGTGATGCACACGATAGCTGACATTAAGTTTACTTCCAGATGCCACCCAGTGATTTCTGCTGCCACTTTTACTTGCTATATGCTCCTATGCTTCACTTCTTCCCCTTTAGAGTGAAGCCCAAAGCACCTCACAATGATATTTTTGGCCAGCAGATTTGGGGCTCCTTGTAACAAGGAGCAGAAGGAATGTGTTGCTGCTCCTAACACCCACCTGGCTCTGACTGAGCTCAGTATCAAAATGCTGCTCAAGAGAGGAGGAGCAGATTAGCACAGGAAACTCACAAAGGCTGCTCATTAGCTCAGGAGGTTTTCTTCTGTTTGACTGGAAGCAAATCTTATGGGATGAACTCTCCACATTGGCAATCCTGCTTGAAAAACAATTGATCAGAGGTTTTTATTGGATACAGGACAGGAAAGTGGCCCATAACACGGAGCTGTTAAACACTACACAGAGACCTAATTCAAACAAACCAAGCAAATCTCTATGACTGTGAAGAATGGAGAGCTGTGAGCAAGCACTTTGCTGTTTCTCATCCTGTACCAGTTTGGGGTCTGCCAACAGAGATTTAATTCGACAGTCAGCTGAACACGAGCCAGCAGTGTGCCCAGATGGCCAAGAAGGCCAACAGCATCCTGGCCTGTATCAGAAATAATGCAGTCAGCAGGAGCAGGGAGGTGATTGTTCCCCTGTACTCAGCCCTGGTGAGGCTGCACCTCAAGTACTGTGTTCAGCTTTGGGCCCCTCACTACAAGAAAGACATTGAGGCCCTGGGATGTGTCCAGAGAAGGACAACGAATTTGTGAGGGGTCTGGAGCACAAGTCTTATGGGGAGCAGCTGAGGGAGCTGGGATTAATCAGTCTGGAGAAGAGGATCATGGGAAGCCTTATTGCTCTCTACAACTCCCAAAATGGAGGTTGTGGCGAGTTGAAGTCAGCCTCTTCTCTCAGATAACAGTGATAGGATGAGAGGGAATGGCCTCAAGTTGTGCCATGGGAGGTTCAGGTTGGATATGAGGAAATATTTCTTCTCAGAAAAAGTGGTCAGGCACTGGAATGGGCTGCCCAGGGAAGTGGTGGAGTCACTGTCCCTGGAGGTTTTCAAGAAATGCGTAGAGGTGGCACTGAGGAACACAGTTTAGCAGGCATGGTGGTGATGGGTTGATGGTTAGACTGGATAATCTTAGTGATCTTTTCCAATCTTAATGATTCTGTTATTCTAATTCTGAGGGTGACGTGCTGTTTCCAGCCT
The DNA here is from genome assembly GCA_013396635.1 of Penelope pileata. NCBI lineage: Eukaryota > Metazoa > Chordata > Aves > Galliformes > Cracidae > Penelope > Penelope pileata. The sequence goes on from WBMW01000664.1 coordinate 2,360,163, forward strand.
CCTGCTGCTCAGTGGCTGCAGAGCAGCAGGGAGATGGCTGCCCGTTGACACGGTGTGGGGCACAGACCGCCTCCCTCTCACATACCGTGTCTGCAGATGGGAATGAAAGGTAAAGAGCGACAAAATATTTTGTAAGGAGCCACAGAGCATGACAGCTCTGGCAATCTTCAGCTCTCGTCAAAATGAAATCTTCTGCCAAGGGAAAGGACAGGAAACCTAATAACTTGGAGTTGCAGTGAAGTCAACAGTGGATGAAGTTATACAGTGCTTCAGGCCACACTTATTTAGGGATCTAAATATGGGTCTGGGTAGCTAACCTCAGGCATGAAGGCACGGCTCACACCGTAAGCAAGCTCTAACTCATTTTTTATTCAGATAGCAGCTTGCTTATGACAAAGGCTGTGCTTGGTCCGACATTTATAAATATAACCCCAATAAAACAGTGACTCTGTTGCTACTGAGCAGCTCAGTGCACAGGCTAAAAATATCCCCCAGTCAATGTAGAGTAGAAAGGTTTGTGAAGTTTCTGAACTTGTAGATTTTTTTCAAAATGAAGGTATACATGCTGCTGTCATTCACAAACTCTGCATGTATCAGAAAGCAAGATATTTATTAAAATAATAGGATATACAGGCAAGTGAAAAATGGAATAAGACAGCTTAAGGTAAGATGGATTGTACTGTAACTATCCAGGATATCAATTTTTAAACATGAAAATGCAATATTATATATTAGGTTTAAAAAAATTCACATATGATTAAGTTTGAGTGCTTAGTGCTTTTATCAAGGAATTCATAAGAAAACCAAAATTCTGTGGTAAAGAAAACTGCTGTTAATGAAAACCCTAGCAATACCATTCCTACAAATGAGGATATCAAATAAAAAAACTTGGCTCTGGATTGGATTTAAGGAAGTGGGAGGAAGTTTAATAGGGACCAATAGCATTTGCTGTTACAAGTTAGAGATAAGGAAAGGAGAGAAGAATAAATGTGTGATGGTCAATCACATTCCATCAGGTGCTGTAAAAAACAAAAAACAAACAGAAAAAACACACAACAACTGTAACCTACCAGATAAAATATTTTTACTGCAGGTAAACAAGTGTTAACCCCACTGTACAAGCAGCCATTACAGCCTCTGTGGGAAACCGATGGCAACTCTGGTCAGCTCATTTGGAAAAGAAGCAACACAAGCAGTGAACTCCATCCAGGACCTGCAGGTGCAGACGAAGGTTGCTCAGAAGGTCAGAAACTTTCTGTCATCTTGGGACAAACTGGAAAGAGCTTGTCTTGCTCAATCTGTCAGAGCAAAGTTTGGATGAGGCTAGAAAGGCTGCTGTGGTGCAAAGGGGAGCTGGGGTTAGTGCTGTACCACATCGAGAGTTCAGATCAAGGGTCTCCATGCCTCGAAACCAAACGGGTTAAATCTAAAATGGGAATTTGGAGAAATTTTGCATCCTTCTGGGGATAACTAAACTGGCTTAGAAACTGGGCAAGCATCCACAGCATTTTAAACACAGAACAAGATAGATTTATGAATCAGTTTATGCGGCGTGATTGCTGGAGATAGCAGGGGTCTAGATTTGATGACTCAGAGGTGACACAGTCCTGCAGTGTACTGTGTGTTCCTCCCATATTACAGGGCTCAAGGGGGTCAATTTATTTCCCTCCTTGCTAAAAAAACACCGATTCCAAGCCATGCAGCAAACAACCTAGGAAGAGTAGGAAAAAATTATGCACCCACCATCTCTGCTCTCTCAGGTCACTCAGACCAAATGGTGTGGGACTGTAAGGGAATAGACTGAAACTTTTCAGTGGGCAAGGTCCTTCCTCAGTCATCTTCCTCCACTGGTTTGAATATCTAGATTTATTTTAAAGCAGGCTTGCCCCAGGTAACTCAGATTCTTTCCTCTTTATTTTTAAACTTTATATTGCATTCCGAAAATACTTTTTACTGAACTACTTCTATTACTCTCCCACTACTGCTAGATTCCTAGAATTTGGGATTTTTCATCACCATACTTTTTTTGCCATTACACCAGTGACTTCACCCATTTATTTTTTTTAACATTTGAAGCAGACATCCTAGTAGAATGTGCCTGAACTGAACCTGACAGCAGCAAGGAGCAGGGGAAGGAGGTTCACAAAGCAGAAAAATATTCACTGTCCACAAGATTTCCTCTTTCGATGTGCCTTTGACACCAAACGTTCTGCTTCTTTTCTCACAGCAAGCTGAAGATTTTTTTTGCCCATTACTACGGAGAGTTAACAATCCCATCCTCCACTTTCTGGGTAACCCAGGGACAACTTTTTGACACCTGAGAGGCTATATTACATTCTTTCTACTCTTTGATAAGATGTGGAGAAACAAATGAAGAACTTAGTTGCTTGTGGGAAGGACAATGGTGATGAGGAGTATGTTCCAGTGAAACCTTGACTGAGTGCTGAAATATTTCTCAACGTGTATATGAAAGGTGTCTCTTGATGCTGAACCTTCATGAACAAAGAGATGGTTTTGCATCTGCTTAGCTGGCCACCTGAGACATTTCCTCAGTCATGTCCATGACACGGTTGCAGCAGAGACCTAGGATGAAGTTAACCATCTTGCCCAACAGCAGGAATTCAGCCTAGGCAATGCTGTGCTTATGCAGACTACGCAAACCGACCCTTCTGGGAAGAGCTGCAACCCACGCTGAGCTCCTTGCTACAGAAGCAAAGCTGCCATCAATCACAGCACAGTTGGAGCAGTGACTGTGTTATAGACATTTTCTGTGTCTGCAAAGCGTGATGAAGTTAGGCCCACAGCTGGTGCGGGGAGGCTGCAGCGTGGTGCCTCTAGCCCCCTTTGAATTCCTGAGTGATGGAAGGGCAATATACTTGCACTGTTTGCTAATGCCTGTTCCTGCAATGCCATATAACAATAAATTGAGTTCTGCATCTTTGAGTTGATGAAAGTTGTTTATCTCCAGCTGAGATGTTGGACTTGATTTATATTAGACTACTTTTTCTATTTCTACTGAGTTATCTACAAGACAAACCACCCAGGGAAGGGATAAAAAGGGTATTTTTTTCCTTTTATGTGTTTATTTGTTTTAAGGCCTGCCTCACTCCCTCTTTATATGGATTCTGGAAAATGGATTTAATCAGGGTTGTACTGTAGCTCGAATTTCTCTGTGTGTCTCAGCAAAAGTCGTTACTAAATGTAACGTAGAACTTCAGGTATATATGTTTAGGTATGGTCTTGCTGCATTTCCTAAGGATGTGGGGTTACCTTCCCACAGACTTTTACTGCTGGACTACAGCATTAATAAATTAAATGTGCCTGGGGCATTTCTCTGACCCTGAGGCAAAAGGTCTACACAAACACACTTTGAAGCTCTCCTGCCTTGCCATGGAGGATGCTCCCATTGAACCTGTTTGTTGGGAATGTTCCCTGGCCAATGGGAACTGCCAAACATTGCCTGGGAACTGTGTGGGGAATGCTGATGGACCCAGAACAACCGGGGCAGTCACTAAGGGAGATGTCAGAGTGCCCAGGACTCTGTTCCAGTGTTGCTGCTACTAATATCGACACAACCCGAACTTTCTGCAGTGATGGAGATTTCATAATCTCCTGGGCTACCATACTGCCCTCTCTCTATCCTCATTACTGAGCAGCATTCCCTGTTATCTGCCCTAAATATTATAAAGTTGGAACAATTTACAGCAACTTTTATGATGATAGAAGATTTCAGTTTCTTTCCCAGTCTTCTCATTTTCCAAACTGAACAACCCAAGTCCTTTTTGATCTGTTTATTTTTTTCTCTGTAGGTCTCCTTTTCCAAACCTCTTATTGTTCAAATTTCCTTGTGTATTTTTCTAGCTAAGAATCCTGGACACAGTGCTCCATGCAACACTTTCCCTGCATTCTGCGTAACAGAAGAAACACCTTCTCTGTCTTATTAGAGGCTCCATTTCTGTAACACTTCCCAAAATTAAAGTTATCTTCCTTCTGTTAGATTGCTGCATCCACACTGGTTTTGTAACCCCTATAAACCGACACACAGCTGTCTTGCTGATTGTTATCCCCGTTGATTTGTTCTGTAATAGCTTGCCAGGAGTAATGCCTTCACATTGCACTGGAGGCAAAGATGGACTGAATTCATCTTGTTGATTTTGGACAACTACATTGTTGAATCATTTTAAAATCTAGTGTGATCTTCCAAGGCTTTTGCTACCCCTGTAGCTGGTCATTAACCATGTTACAGCTTTATTATTAAGTTATTAATGACTCCTAAGTTATTAATGAAAATATTGAGTAGAATGAGCAGAGGAGAGACTCATAAGGAATCAATCACACTCAAAATGTCTTCCCACTCTGCCTCTCTGAGTGTATTTTAATGATCAGTTTTGAACTGCTTTTATGATATTTTAATCCAGACTTGATTTCCTTAGGTAGCAGTGGGAAAGGCGCGCAAGCCTGTGCTGGAATCCTTCCCCCAGTTCAGGCATATTGTTAAGGCAAAGCATACTCTTCCCTTTGCACTGAGCATGTATCCCAATCCTTTTCCTACACAAGCTTCTTTCTTTAGGAAAGATGCAATATGGACACGTAGTTACTGGTTCCAAGTATTCAGCATGGTGGAAACCTTAGAGAATGTTTACTTGGGAGTTTCAGCGAACTCGTGTTGTGTTGATCTGCCATAGGGTACAGTTTCTTTTTGCAGAAAATAGCTGTTGTGTTGTCTGTATGCAATAACGCTGCGGATGTAACTATGATCCTCTGAAGATCAAACTTTTCTAAATTACAAACTTTGCTTGCCCAAATAGGTAACGTTTGTAAGCAGGGGTAATATCTTATATGAAATTGGCTGATATAGCTCCTTTTTAAAATAAATTATAACTATAACAGTAAAAAGAAAGGAAGAAAAGAAATTGTTTTTGTGCTATTATGGTAATGAGTGCATTAGAAATGCATACAGAGAGCATCTCAGTGACTTAAGCAATTGCTCATATAAACTACTGGCTCTCAGGTTTCTTTTATGTCTTTTCTGTTTTCTACATTATGCTTATCAAACTGCTATAACCCCCACTAGCTGAAGCATGAAACCTTGGGCCTTTCCCCCTGCTGTACTGGGAATACTTCATTTGCCCTCCCAGGTAGAAAAAGATCAAGTGCTTGTGACCATTGGATGCTCATTCCAGGAAGAAACATACTGTGTTAGTGATGACTCTCACAGTGAGATATGCTTTCAGTTTTGCCATTTGCTCCCTAGCTGTCTTTCTGCATTTGGGAAGTCCACAGGAAAACATGAGGCTGGTGACCAAGGAAGAGGTTGCCTTGTAGCCTGGCACTAGCTGGTTTTACATGTCAGCTAAGACGTTTAGGATGAAATGTCTTGTCAATGGACTGGAGACTTAGTTCAGGTTGGGAAATGCAGCCAACCAAAGATCTGAGACAATGTAGGAGGTGAGTGGACATCAAAACATAGTTCACCTCATAGCAAAATCAGTGCTGCATGTCTTAACTAAACATTTTCCGTTTGCTTGCTGCTTATGGGATCTGCTTAGTGCACTAATTTTTAAATACATGCACCCTCCTGGGATCTGTTTATTGCACAACTGAGACTCGGAGAGAGAGTGTTTATGTTCAGCTGTTCTCCAGTGTGTAAATCCCCTTGATTAAAATATCTATCAACTTGGCAAAAGTGTAGAGACCCAATTCTGAGAAACCATGGTGTGCTGAGTATGTGCTGACAGTCATTGGACAAGGCTTTAATCTATTTTGCTTTGACAAGATTATATGATAGTAAGTGTTTCTTTGCCTGTTTTTGTTCTTCTGGCAGTTTGCAGAGCTCAGTATGCAGCGTGTGCTATTTTTATTCATGAGATGTGGTACAAACTTAACAAAACTACTAATAACTGCAGTTTGCAAAACTCATTTCCATGCTGGGATGTAGAAGGTGCTATATTATTTCTTTTGTTAATTAAACCAGAAAATGTAGATTTAAGGGTTGCTACAAGGCAGGCTTAAACCAACAAAAGCCAAATTGGAAGTAAAACTTGCATTTTAACTCATCTGTTGTTCAAGTTTCGCACTTAGAGCATTTGAGATGCAATTATGAGATGTTATAACGTAACTTTATCACCTTTTATTGCTCAGCCACTATGCCTTGACAAAAATTACATCTTACAATCTATTTATAATTAAATTTCTTAAACCTTTTTTTCTTTTTTGAAAGGAAGGGCTGTCTCTCTTCTTGGAGAAAATTTGGTTTGTTTAGTTCTTTATGTAGCTACAAATATTTCCAGTTTGTAGCTGTATGCAAGTGACAGTCTTCTGACACGTACAATCCTCCTTTCCCATCTAGGCAAGGTTCCCTTGTCAAAATTGCACACTTCTGTGTATACTGTCTTCTTTAAAACACATGTCAAGAACCTCCATGTGCAGATACTTACACCAGTGTTGTAGATACTGTGCTGGGTACTCTCTCAACTTTTACCCGATTGATCCCCTGAGCTGTAGGTAGGTTATGGAGGTCCTTGCTAGTCAAATCCAAATTCTGTGGCCTTACTCTTTACTCTTGTAAAAAACAGCTGAAAGGACTATAAAACTGGATTTCTCAGTAAGATGGGAAAGGAGATGATGAACATTTAAATCCCACTATATGCATTCACGTGAATGTCCACATACATCTGCTGTCCTGTGCATAGTGATGCAACATTCAGCATGAGGTTTTGTATGGTCCTGCAATCATGCAGGAGTGAACTGCACATTCCTAGTCTTAGCCTAAAATGCTGAACCTTCTTCTGTTTGTTGAATTTCCCTGCCCTTCACGAGCGTGCCTGTTTGGAGTTACTGGAGTTTCACAGGCTGTGCACCTCCAGCCTTGCACAGCTCAGGCTTTGAAGCCTGGAAAAGAAATAGCCAAGAAGTCATGCAGGGCAAAGAGTGGCATGGAGAAGGTTGGAAACTGTTATTTATGGTCCCTTCTGATACAAGAACAAGCAGCACCAGGAGGAGACAAGAAACTGCAGATTCAAACAAGCCAGAAGGGAATCCTGAGCACAGTACACATAGAAATGAACTCTGTGCAAAAGTGATATGCCAAAAGGTTGCATAGGATGTGCTGAAGGGCTGTGTGGGGTCTAAAAAGCAACCAGAAAAATTTGTGGCAGAAAAATCCAACAAGGACTACTACCTGCAAACATACCAGTTGAGGATATCTCGTGTAGGGAAGTTCATAAACCACAAATCATTGGGTCTAGGGAGGCATTCTGGAGAAATATTGCTACAGGTTTATCTTGCTGTGCTCTTCTCTTGGCATTTACTAATGTTTCCTAGGAAAGACAGGATACTGGAAGGGATTGATGCACAAAAGATGCGGAGGCATGTCTGCATAGAAAATTATTATTAACTGCGTTGGTATCTGGTGGAGTATGTTGATTTTAAAGGTTAAAAATTCAGTTTGGGGATTTTTATTTAAAAAACAAATAACAACAACAACAGCAACAACAGAACACAGAAGAAACAAAAGGAACAGGAAAAGCTCTACCCAGTGCCCAGCCATGAAAAGCAGTGATGAGGTCCCGGTAGTGCCCCATAGGGACTGCCTCCAGTACCACAGATGTAAAGGATGAAGGTGACAAGGAGCAGGAGCCATGTCTTTTCACTACAACCATGTAGTCATCAGGACCTGCCCAGGAACCCATTGTTCCCATTAGTGCTGACTGGACTGTGCTAATCAGATTCAAATTTTGCACATTGATTGGTTGTTAAGCTTCTGTGCATGGGTACTATTGTAGCAAGCAGAGCCCCAGTACTGTTAGTGCTAAAGCCCAAAGGTATCCTGAGCACTGGAAAATGACATGATGAGCTGGAGGGGAGATGAGCACCTGGAGAAGAGCTACTAAGCAAGGAAATGTCTCTTTGAAGTGATCTAGAGTTTGTGTTTTTCAGATACCAAATAATAGAAGAGAAACATTTGGTTTTACAGCCCTTAAGAGTATTAACTAGAAGAAAAAATTGCACAGACAAGGAAAGTACATTGCATAGGATTCAGTTAAGCTACAGGTTCATTATAAATAAACATATTATAAGGAGTTAGTAAGCAAGCTTAAGAATTAATTTGCCTATTAATCTGGAATCAAATTAAATGCTCTTGCTCTTTTATAGAAAGTCAGGTACTTCCAGAGTGACTGAAAAAGGTTTGAAGTCTTTTATTTACTTACTGTGCCAACAGGAAGAAAACTATCCAGGCTCACCAGCTTGATCCTGTGTGTGCTATTTGACCACTTATTTGCTGATATATTGAGTGTCTGTGGTTTCATATTGAAAAGGCTGAGTTCCTGTTACACAAGTGGCACCAACTTCTTAAAAACAAAATGCTTCATAATCCATCTTTATCTCAGGTCTGATGAATTTGAATCTTTTTCAAACATTGGAGAAGAGAGACTCTTGCCTTCCCAGATCTTGCATATTTTCACTCTCACTGAGGTTTTCTCTGCAGAAGACTGCATCTATTATGTAAGTTTAGGTCAAATAAAGCATTTTTATTGGTGCCCCACAACATAAGTGGGTGCCTGTCTGTACAAACTATGTGTAATTTTACCTTGTGAATATAACAGGTAATACAACTTGTCTTAGTACAGGTCAGAGGTAAACAGAGACAAGCCTTTGGGACTAAGTGAATCAATAGGATGCAAAAACCCACATGTACCTTTGTGATATGTAACACCAATGTTTTTAAATATTGTTTTGGTGACTTGGTTTTATGGCCTTCTCTTTTTTACACGCTACAACAAGGATAAACATGTAACCTTGGACAAAAATATCTACTTAATTTCTTAAGAAGTATAACAGCCTGTGGGACTCCTTGACTGTTATATCTAAGATAGGTGAAAGGTTGTATCACAGCTTAATGTATATACATGGGCTGACAGTTTAAGAATTAGCAAATTAGCACACAAGACTAAAGAATCACAACCTTGGCTTTGAGCTAAGTCCTGGGTTATAATAAAGAGGGAGTGTGTTTTGACTGTAATAGTGGCAGATTCAATAGAGGGCTTTTTTTTTTTTTTTTTTAATTGTTGTAAGCCAGCACTCTCAAGTAAATATGAGGAACTATTGTAAGAATACAGATATCTGAGTACATGAGCTACAAGTGTAGTATGGCATGTAGGCAGATGTAGGCAGCCACATTCTACTCCTGCCCCCTCTGCTTGTTCCTTCTTGTTTTGGCCGCTCCCACAACAGCCGCAGCAGCTGTTTAAAAATATTAGTATACAGGACCAAGGTGAAATAATAATTCTTTGCTCCAAATTTGGGCAGTATCAGTGGTAGGCACACATTAACTCTCTCATCTTTGTCTAGGGAATGAGGCAGCTAGAAGCTGTGACAGAAATGAAAGAATGAAACATAGCATATTGGAGAGATTGTACCACCTCGTATTTGGAAATAACCAATCTTCAGCTGCTTTTCAACCCAAATTTTGTTGTAGGATTCTGTCTGTTTTCCATTCCATTTTGTGAGCTGGCATTTATACCTGTTACCGTGTTCAATACTGCGATACAGCTGAATCTTTTGAAAACCCTTCAGACGGCAATAACCAACTCAATAACTTGACCTTAGAAAAAACATAGGTCAGGTACCGAGTCCTGAACACACAACTCTGAATAGGATTTAGGGGTCACAGTGAGCAGAAAATTCAAGATGAAATTCCAAAGTGCTGCTGAAGCAGAAAGGATTAAGGCACTCTTTGGCTATGCAAGCAAGGAAACAGTGGACCCTAGTAGGATGCGTTTTTACTTCAGTATACAGTGTCGGCGAGCCCAGCAGCCAGAATTACAGGCTGGGATTCCTCAGCACTAGCTTACAAAAGATTTGTCTCATTTGGAAATAGATATGTGAGCTGGGACAAGATGAATTATCTGCTAGCAGGATGTGATAGCAAAGGGAACCTTTCACAGGTTTGCAGTCTGGTGAGATGAGTCCCATCTTTGCTGCTCATACTTTGCTTGCAGCATGTTGAAAAGTTGGAGGCTGGTCAGAAGAGGGCCATGAAATTATTTAATAGGAAGAGAATTGTAGTTACAGGCTCAATGTGTTTAGTTTATCAAAAGGAAACTCAGATGTGATGTGATTACAGTGTACTTTGAGGAGAGGAGGTAAAGGACCCAAAAGGTTCATCACTCTAACACAAAAAGGCATAAAAGGAAGGAATGGCTGCAAGCTCAGGCTTGTTAAATACAAATGAGAAATTAAGAACATTCTTTACTAGTAATCAATGGGAAACAAATTACCAGGGCTGGTAATGGATTCTTAGTTTTTAGATAACTTCAGATTATGACTGGATGAAAGATATACTTTAGCAGAACACAAGTTACTGGGCTTAATATAATCAATCGCTCTTTATTTGCTGTTGTTAATAGGAACGTTGAATCTTTTCAGTCTCTGAGGTTCCAGAATGATACACTATCTACAGATCTTACTCTCATTTCTTTTTACTCAAAATAGTACATATAACAATATTGTTTGTTTCTTAATTTTTTCCAATAATGAATGTGGGAGAGAAATGTGCCTAGGAAACTACAGTATAATAAATAATAAATAGCACGTATAAAATACATTTTCAAATGTGGCTCTACTTCCCCTCAAGAGGCTTGAATCTAATATTGGTTCCAAGCTGAGCATTTCAAGTCCTTCAGCAAAATTCATGCTAATAGATTCCATAGCTTTGGGTTCTGCCTCCACTGCCCTGACATACTCAAGAATGTCATATTAAAACAGCAAACACAAGAATAATTCCCATTACAATTCCAGGCAAACAAACTGCCTCAGAACCAGCAGAACTAATCCATATACCTTCATATGGATTTATTTCCTGCAGCGCCTCATTCCTTCACCACACTTACCTGGTGCCTTCCCTACCCCTGCCATGACAAGTCCTCAGGTCCTTGCCTGTCTTCCCCATTATCTCTGTTTTCCCTCTTCCTTTGGACAAAGAGTGGCCAAAAAGCACCCCAAGTACATCCTCCCATGCCCATGGTATGCTTACATCTCTGTCTTGTCCCCTTCTCTATGCATGGGTTAGCATTGCACGTGTATGATGGATCTGTTCTCAGTGAGTTGCTGACAATAACGGTTAGACTCACTCTGCAGCCTTTCCCTCTGTGCAGGCCATTAATTTAGATCTCTCTCATCTGCCCTGTCACAGACTTTTGTGAAATTTGTAGGAAATTATTTGTCATTGATATCTTACCTTTCTGCCAGACTGGGCTGTAGGCAGCACATGATGAATGGATGGGCTGAGACAGCAAGATCGCATAAGCTGTATTCCCCTGGGAAACCAGACTGAAAACACATAAGGTATGTGCTACAGAACACACTGGCTTAACTTTTGTGGCCTGTAAATGTGTTTAAAACATAAATCTTCCATGGCAAATATGCAAGTCAGTGAGAAGCAGAACAGAGTGAACTCAAGATGAGTTCAAGATGATAAACTAAGTGTCAGTACCTCCAGAAAGTAACTCTCCTTCTTTCCACGGACAAGTACTTTTTTAATACTGTTTTCATTTGAGTAATAGCATATCTCATACACCATTAGACATTATAAAAATTCATAAAAGTATAAAAATGGATTTCAGAAGCTTCACGCTTCTACCATTTATAGTCTGAAAAATGTTAACATGTTTTGTTCAAAAGACTCAAAAATCTGAGCTAGGGTTATGTAAAATGTATTCTTCTTTTTCTTCTATTTTTTCCTTGATATCATATGTGCATTCTTGTTGAAACTGGACCTATGAAGGTAATTGAACATGGAGCAAGAGAAAAGATCAAGCCCTAAATCTGCAGTGCTGGTAACTTCTGTTCTAAAAAACAGAGCTGGAGGCAACAAGAATCTGTGGTTCCCTTTGTCCACTCATTTAAACCAACTGGACAGCAACACTTTGTTACAGCTGGACTGGGTTAATAGTCGCTCTAACAATATGTAAAATGTTAAGAATGCAAACAGCGGCAATCAAGTCAAAGACACGAATGTGCAGTATGCTACATGAAGAACAATTTCACATCATGAAAATGGTTTTGGCAGACCAACCTTTGCAGATTTCTTTGCAAAATGATTATTAGAGAAATTAAAGTACAGAGAACGATCACCACTGTGATGTTCATTTTGAAAGCAAAGTCAATTAAGCCCCATGTTCCCTGAGGTTCTTGGAGGAGAGGATAATGAAGTCGAGCCTAGAAAATCCAGATAACTGATTTAAATGTATCTTGGACTTGAATTGATAAGAAATAATTACCACTGTGTATAAATGGACTTTCCAGTTTCCTACACAGGACTAAATGGCATGAAGAACTATGTGGAGCCAACTAATTTAACATGGGTATTTCACATTCACTTCTATATTTCTACATCTGTATTTTTTTTTTTAAACGTACAATTATCGTGGAATTGAAAATTTTCCTTTCTTTTATTTGATTTTTGACAGGTAATTTTTTTTAACTAGAATTGATCTCTCTCTGCATAGTGACCATACATTTTCTTTGTCAAACTCACTTTAAGTAGCTAGCAGGACAAAAATAGTGCATGTTAGTGATAATGGGTACTATTTCTAACAAAGCTAGCATGTTCGATGATGTTTTCCTAAGAAAGCATCACTCTCCAAGGAGAAAATTTTTTAAATTTATTTTATTATAAATGTTCTTTCTGTATTGCACATCCTGAGGAATTATTCCCTTTTAATGCTTATCTTTTTCTCTTTATATGATTTAAAATAACTTGTTTTGATTGCAAATGCTTCTGGTGGCTGTGTCTGGGGCTAAAATAAGGAATAAAAAGCAGGTACAGGAGGGTTTTAAGAGGATTTTCACATGTACCTTTATGTGAATAAACACTCAGTACTGCTCTCATTTCTAGGTAGACACAAGATAGGAATGTCAGAACAATCACCTGCCCCTGCCAAGAATCCTCTTCAAAGTCAGACTGAGTCTAAAGGGTGTGATCTGCCATGCTTTCAGCTCTTCTGAGAAGAAAAAAGAAGGTAAAAGTATATTGAACAGCTGTAGAAGAATTGGTCAAAATTGAGTGATTGATTTGTTCGTCTGAGATCAAGGAGACCTGTAATACATTGATGTTACATGAACTGAAACAGCCCCATCAGGAGCCTACAACAATGCTTAAAACCATTTCCTGGGGGTGAAGCAGAGCAAGACCTTGGGCCTGGATCTCTGACATCCCAGGAACAACTTCAAATGATCGATATGTTTTTTCCTGTCAAGCTGTTTGGGAAAAAGAAAGAAGTTGACACCAGATCCACCGAAGTACTTAAGCTTTTAGCTCTCACTGAGAAGCTAAGTAGGAGTCACAGGCTTGATGCCTTGAGAAACTGCCTCTTAGCTTAAAAACTGCTGTTTGGAGGGACTTTAACAGGCTGGAGAGACAGACTGAGAAGAATGTCATTAAGGTCAGCAACGTGAAGTGCAAAGTCCTGGCCATGGGGAGGAATAATCCATTTATCAATACAAGCTGAGGCCAACTGGCTTGGAAAGGAACTTGACAGAAAAAGACCTGGGGGTCCTGGTGGACAACCAGTAGACCGTAAGTGAACAATGCACGCTTGCGGCAAGGATGGCCATCAGCCTCCTGGGTTGTCTTAGGAGGAGCATTTCCAGAAGGTCAAGGGAAGTGACCTTTCTCCTCTATTCAGCTCAGTGAGATAAATCTGGAGCACTGGGTCCAGGTCCAGATTACAAGAGAGACAAGGACATACTGGAGAGAGTCCAGTGAAGAACCATGAAGATGATGAAGGGCCTGGAGCATCTGATGTGAAGAGGCTGAGAGCTGGGACTGTTCAGGCTGGATAAGGGAAGACCCTGTCAAATCTTAACAACGTGAGTAAATATCTGATAGAAACATAAAAGTGATAGAGCCAGGCTCTATCCAGTGACAAGACAGAAAACAACAGACACAAACTAAAACACGGAAAAATTCATGTAATTGCAGGAAAAAATCTATTTATTTATTTATTTATTTATTTTTACCATGGGGATGGTCAAATACTGGCACAGGTTGCCCAGAGAGGTTGAGGACTCTCCTTCCTTGGAGATATTCAAAATCCACCCATCCAGACATGGTCCAGTGTTGCCTGCTCTAGGTGGCCCTGCTTGAGCAGCAGGTTGGACAACAATTCCAGTTCTGGAGGCTCCTCTACCGGACTGGGGTAGCCGGCATTCATGGTACTGCCTCCTGCCACAGTTTTAGTGTTCCAGAATAAATAAACAAAAATACAGTTTAAACATTTTTTTCATTTTTAACACAATTTCCCTCTACTCTTAACTTGGCTACCACAGATTTTCACATGGAACTTTCTAGTCAACATCAATTAGACAGATGTCATGTAGGGAAGATGTAATAGGCCTACTGCAACACTTGTAATGTGAAAAGTATTGTAAAGAGTAAGAGCTGAGAGTCCTCCATTGGGAAAATATGGCAATTGGGCTTAGAGCCTCACTTTAAAAATGGATTTTTCTTCTTAAATTCCCAGCAGGTCAGTGATTCAGTGTATGCACTCAGATAACAACATACAAAGTATCTTGAAAAGGACACCTTTTTATTCACAGAATGGAAAAAATGGGATGGACTATTATTTTGCCTTCTCCTTCCTCTAACTTGCTGTTTGCTTAGCTAGCCCATTTCTAACCTCTATATCTACCAAGAGAAGAAGAAAAAAATAATAATACATATGCTTTTCATTACCATTGCTGTGACATGTTACAAGCACATGAATGGACTTAATCACCTTGTTAAAGTCTGGCAACAGCCTGCATTCAGATGCCTCACCTTTTCCAGCTGCTTACCGCAAAAGAAAACAAGCCTGCACAAAACCAGTACCAAATAATTTTAAAAGGATGAGAAGGCCTGCACAGTTCAGCGCGTTCTGTTCTGTCAGTGGGGCACGTGTAACTCCCTCTCATGGGATAGTGCTTATTTCACCTCTGCAGCCCTGGGAGTGTTTTCAGTCATACTCTTCCACTGCACTGTTGCCCACTGTGTGCACTATGAGTTAGTTTTAATTTAGCAGATTCCTGTTAGGTGTAGCCCCTCCAGCACCAACAATGTGGCTGAGCCCTCACACAGGTACGGGGATTGGTGGCCGAGGTGATGGGAGGCACAGTAAAAGCACGTCTGGGAAAAGCCAGCGGAGCCTTGGGAAGCGGTCTGCACATGTGCCAACGTAAAAGTCAAGATAGCTTGTTGTGTTAAACAGTGAGCAGCTCACTGCTTAAGTAGAGGTTGTTACAAAATCCATTAGATTTAAATATGACCATCACATGCTGGGTTCTTTCAAAATATTCTGATTTCTGAGGAAAAATTGTTTGGCAATCTCCATTTTTTTTGCTATTGCCTTGAAGGCTAGAAACTCACTTATGTAAAAAAAATTTATGGACAAAATTTTCAAGCATTTTCTTGATTCTATCTCCAGGGCTTCTCATAAACAAACAAACACAAAAACTAAGCACCGCAAAACTCATGAAAATTGTCAGAGACAAAATTTCATGTCTTCTTTATGACAAATCAATCAGAATTTTCCTTCTGCGGCAAATTTCAACTGGACATTTGTACATAGAGAAATTCATGTTGTATCCCTACATTTCAAGTGGGACAATGAAAGAACTGTGGGATTTTTTTCCTTGGTACCATTCTATGTCTATTATATCAGTGCCCCCCCTTCTTCTCGAGCTCTATTGTTTTCGATGAACTGCGTTTATGAAAAAGAAAGTGCAAGCTAGAGCTCAATGAATAATGAAAAGAACTGAATTGCATATATTTTATTTAAACTTTTGAGGAAAAAATTCCTTCTGTAAGTTATGAAAATAGTAAAAATGAATAATGTAAGGGGAAAATATCATTAAAGGCTCTGAGTGACTTAGTTGAGAAATATTATTCAACCATCCTTAGGGAAAACAAAAAAAAACCCACCCCATATGCCAGGCTTCTAACCTGACACACTCCAGCGTTCCTCATCAAACTTTTAGATGTAAAATTTGAGACTGCAACTCCAAAACAGCCCAATGAACAAGAAGACAGGTTTCTAACAGCTATTACAGGTGATGATCCTAGGGAAGTGAGACTCCTTGAAGTTGATGATTTCTTTTATTAGCATCTTGCATACTTGCATTACACTGAGTCATTACTTCTATTTCTGTCTCCTGTATACTTATGACATATCTGGGAAACCCTAAACTTTGTTGCAGCCTTTGGAAAAATCTCCTAGTCACAAATCCTGAAAACTTATAATTCTTCTTAGTTCAGTATGATGGGCTGTTGGCAGACTGAGGGCAGACTTCCTGGAGATAAGCAGAGCAGGAACACTCATTTAAGTGTACTTGAAGATTCTGTGCTTTATTTAAGTCTTGATCTCTCTGTATGTCAGTTTTTTATCTGTAAAATATGCTCAACAGCTCTTTCCTTCTGCAGTCCTTTTCTCCTGTCTATTAAAACTGCAATGCCTTGAGGAAAAGTATTGTCTCTTTTCTATTTATTTGTCTATCACCTAGTGCAATGAAGACTCTGGATGCTGTCATTAGACATTTTAACAGGGTATTACCAGACTGAACTCCGAGAAAATGCAAGGAAAATTAGTATAATTCACCATAAGCCTGGCAATATTATGAACTAAAATGACGTAGTCTGGAATCTGATGCTAACCTTTGAAAATACACTTGAGATTTGATGATTGACTTCAAG
The DNA here is from genome assembly GCA_013396635.1 of Penelope pileata. Lineage (NCBI taxonomy): Eukaryota > Metazoa > Chordata > Aves > Galliformes > Cracidae > Penelope > Penelope pileata. The sequence continues at coordinate 2,376,892 of WBMW01000664.1, forward strand.
AGATGACTTAGTACGGGACTTGTAACATACAATGCAGTGGAGATATCTACATGATGTATTTTGATATGAAACTAGTTAAGCCCCCGATATTCATTTCTTGTTTCACTGGCTGATGCATGAGGACAGGATTTAGCACATATATAGCTGCTCACCTCTCCTAGCTTTCCTCTTTGATCCTCTGCAAAAGATCTTCTTCAAAACTGGGCACAGATGCTAGCACCAGGTTGACTGCATTTATCATCACAGAGTCAGCAAAGCATCTTTACCAAATACAGGTGCAGCTTTTTCAGGGAGTAATTAGAGCATTTTCAGACCAGAGGTTTAGTGCCACTGCTGATCTGTGAATATTCCTGCTCCATTCACCTAGTTCGTTCTTGAGAAAGGGCTGTGGCCCTGTGGACAAAGCCTCATGACCATCCACATTACTGGCTCCCAGATTACTTTTCCTTTTGCTTTCTCATGCATTTAGCTACTTTTCAAACTCAGCAGCTTCACTTAGAGTATAAAAGCACCTACCTGGCATCAGAGTGCTCTCCAGTGCATCAGCTCACTGAGCCTATAACTAAAGCAAAGATATCCCAAGTGGGTGAGTTACATGAAAGAATTTTGCCTGTTCCTTAGCATGGAGATGTAAGATCTCACTACTTCTAATGTCTTATTTTATATATCCTTCTTATGTTTTCTTCCCAGTATTTCTTGCTTGAAACATGATAGGGTCTTGGTAGACCCTAGGAGGTCCTAGATAGCCAAAGAAGGTTGTGGTCACTGCTATTGACTGAAATCTAGTCCTCATTGCAAATTTACTTTTAAAGAAAGAGGCAGATTCACAGGAGAAAAACCAAAATCTTCACAGAGGGCAGCTGTACATCTTCAAGTAATAAAAACTGCATACTTCCATACTTCTTAACAGTTTTTTTGTTTTGTTTTAATTGATTCCTAATGAAATCACAACACTCTTGCTATAGACCTATAGTCTGCACCAGTGTGATGTAATGTGCATTGCTCCATGGGCAGGTTGCTGTAGCTAATTTTCTCTAGTGTTTTGCTTTGGCACCAACAGCATCCCTCATTAGTTTCTTTATTAGTACATTTAAATACCTTCTTAGCTAGCACCATTAAGTCGGAAATGGCTTTATTCTTCGTTCAGCAGTATTTGTATTCAACATATTTTCTCAGCGCTCCCTACAAGGTTCCTTACAACAGATGTTATGACGCACTTGGAGGAACGTGAACCAAATTGTAGGTAATGGTCCGTGCTTATTTGTTTTGTGTAAGCTGTGGTTTCTATAGCTACTGTACATCTGCTTCATGCCATTTGCTGATCATTTTCTGTAGCTGTCTCAGTCTAGATATTTAAAGCATGCTGTACTGATAATGCTCAGCACAGCAATTTGATAACAGCTTGACACGTGAACCAAGTTACAAATTTGGAAACTTGTTTGAAAACAGCTGTTAAGTCTATACAGTAATTGTCCATCTACTACTGGCAAAATGGCCATCTCACCCAAAATCATAATGCACAGAGGTCCTGTCTCACCAAAGGACTTGAAAACATGACAAACATTGAGTGCAATTAGGCACAGCCTCAAGCTGGTGCCTAAACTGTGCTCCCAGTGTGGGAAATCAAAGGCAGAGATAGTGAATCTCTCCGTAGTCTGGTCTTCTACCAAAACAAGAAAACATCCCTGGCTGAGGAATATAGCTCTGTTGGGGTCGGAGGAATTATCTGAGACAAGCTCCAAAGATAAATTTGTCTCCTTGTTTTTCTACTGAACTTTTTTCTTCTGACATAGAGTGATAATATCTTGGCCTTTCAAACTTTCCTTTATGGAAGAAATTCTTTTTCTGTACTAAAAGCTGTATTTCTCCCTGTGTTATTGAAAATATCGCTACCTGGCTTAAACTATTTTTTTTTTAAGTGTATAATGGAAGCAAAAGTCAATTCTATTCTACCTTTATAGTCTGCTTTCCAAAGGAAGTTGGGTTCACGTGATCTTTTTCAGGTGTTCCTTTATACTTTTTCATCTGTCGGGTACCTTCAACTATATTTAACTAAAAGGGTAGAGAACTCAAAGGTGATACACACCTGCCAACTACTACTGCCTGGCTACTTCTCCCTCTGTGAAAGATCCAAATTAGCTCGTCCACTCAGGGAAAGGTTGCAATGCTCACCTGTGGTATTAGACAGCTGAGAATCCACCTGGCAGACAGTTTCTGGAAACAAGACTGCTGAAGAGCTGCAATGCATCAATCTACTGGTTTTGGATAGTGCTAAATGCTATTTCACTTTCCCAGATATAACTTTGGAGGTTTTATTAATTCTTAGCATTTCTTGCAATGAATTTTAAGGCATTTCTGGCCTTTAAAGCAACACAATAAAACTTTAATCAGTTACAGTCTGCAAAAGTTTCTTTATATGAGTTTAATAGGCTCATTTATTTAAAATATGGTGAGAAGGTACCTCGCACATTAATTACCTTCAGCAACTGTCATGTAATAACTGGCTGGGTTTTATTAGTTCATAATACTGGTCTTTCTGTCATAGTCTGACATTATTGATTTTCTACTTGAAATGAATAGAAACAAATGTTCCTTTCCTCTCCTTTCTCTTGTTCTAGAATTTCAGATACTCTCCGTATTTTCTTTCAGCTCTGTCAGAGCACATGGAAAATGTTTTTAAGGAAGCAAAAAATGCTTGTTGTATATCACAGAATCATACAATGGTTTGGGTGGGAAGAGACTTTTGTGAGATGCTGCTCCAGGACTGACGGCAAACTAGATCCAGAGCCAAAAGAGAAATCAGGTTCTTTGTGAGATGTTGCAGCTCCAACGTAAAGGGCAAATTAGATCCAGGGCAAAAAGAGAAATCATGGTCTAGAAAAACTGTGAAATTCAGCAAGAAGAAAACTTTACCTACATGTGACTTCTAGGGTAGAAGAGTGTGCTGGGACTAAATATGCTCTTTTTAATCATGAAATGATATGTTTAAGCTAAGCATAGCCTAAGCAAAAAAAGTCCATCTAGCTTTGCACCTGAATTAGAGTCATTCAGACTTCTCTACCGCTATGTCTGCTGCAGCAAAGAATGCAGCTGTTTTTTTCTATTTTGCTCAGAAGAAGGGATTTTATTTTTTGTGTAGGAGAAGTTTCCCTGGCTCTTCTCCAGCAGCTTGTACTGTTGATGTGGCAATAAAGCGTGCGACAGGCTTGCTTGTCATGCTGCTGGCAGGAGCCTCACGAACTCAGCGTCCTCCTGGGAGCAAGCAGGATGCCGGGCACTGCACTGGGAAGATAAAGCAGTGAAATGGCTCTGCGGGGCATAGCAGGGAACTCCCGCAGCAACAGCTGGGCAAGAAATGTTCTTTTTCTGCTCAGGTGTTTGGCACAGATAGGCCTAGCCATGCTGGCCATCCATGGTGCTGCTGTGGGGCTTCACCAAGGTGAAGGGAACTTCCTTAAAGCAGTCGCTGAGCGCTCCAAAGGCTGCCCAGCCCAATTATTGCCCTGCTCGCTGTTGCAAGACAAAGTATGGCAAATGGGACTCATTTACACTTGTCAGACTGTGTGTGGTTCAATATGGCAGGCCATAGAAGGGGGCGGATGATGCCAATAAAACAGTATTTGCTGCATGAGGTAGCAACATTGACTTGGACATATGGATCGTATTTAATACTCAGTCTTTCATTTTTCTCCTCCCTTAGCAGTATTGCTTCTAATCATAATATATCTTTGGTTAGCCCACCATGAAAAGGTGTTAAATGAGGCAATTTTTTTTCTTTTCCTTCTTGGATGCACAGAAAATTCCAACTATAATAGGTATGAATGAATAAAATGCATTGGGCTGCTAGAGCAGAATGATCTGATTTTATGGGTCTCTTTAAAACATAATACAGAAAAAAAGTTTTTTTTTAATATATAAACAAATATAATTCACATATCAGAAGCAAAACTTTTCCTCTCTGCACATCACTGATGGATGTAAAAGATTTGCTATGAGGTACTCGCTTGCTGAAATTCCTTGCTGAAAAAGCACATCAATCTATTTTTTTTTTATTTCTACCTTTTACAATACCTTACAGAGGATATAATTACAGTTTTATAGCAAAACTCTAGAGGCTATCAGTTATCTATTAAATGATGTATCAAGAAAAAAGACTGCATATTACATTTATATAAAACTCTTCCTCCTGTACTGAGCTAACCCTCACACTTTTCCTGCAGCCAGAGAGACAATGATCCAAAGCATGAACAAACTTAAGTGCATTTGCTTCAAGCAAAGGGTTATGACCTGGTTTAACTATATCCTGGAGACTAGCTTGACTGGCAAGCATGTCAGAGTTTGTAGGGTGTGTGCCTTAATCCTCCAGGCCTTCAGTGATATCTGACACTCTATTCACTTTGTCAGGGCTAATAAATGCCCCAGTGGATGATTGCCTTTAAATATTATAGCCATCGAAAGTAAATTATTGATGGGCTTTACCTCATTTCATTGAAGACAGCTTTTACTTACATTACATTGAAAAGTAAATAACAGATGAATCAGGTAATCCATATGTTTATCGAAGGAAAAAAAATGTGTAATTGGAACTGTAAATATTTGGTCTGTACATGGATGCTAAGCTGAATTAGAATGCTATTTTTCTACAATTACTTTTTATTCTTGTATTTGATTTTGCAATGAAATTGATATATTTTTTGTTCCTGGAAAGAAAAATGACCAGACACATGCTTTGGTGAATCATTTCATGAATTAAATTTGCAAACCACAAGTAGATGTTGCGTAGCCTAGCATTAAAATGTGTGCTTTCTGCTGCAAAATAGGCAATTTCTTCAAGAGGGTGATTTTTCTTCCCACTGTGTATTTGGAAGAGTGGAATCAGGAACTCAAGCTTCCATGAAAACACAGAAACACTGAAGAGTGAAGAAATATCTCTCTTACCAGTTGTTAGAAAGTGGAAAATGGTTCGAGGCAGTCAAGGGCTCTACCTCTGCCTAAATTAAAAATACAGAGAAGGAGCTGAAAAGCCTTGTCTTGGGAGAAGAGTTAAGTAACTACCTACTTACTTGGCTGCAGGAGGGAAACTTAGGCTTCCTATAGTGAGACAGTGAAAAGCTTCAAAGCGGTTCTCAAAAACAACTTATGTACCAAGCAGAAAACATGCCAGAAGAGAACACACAAGAGAGAATTTCCCCTTCTTGGAGCTTACAAGCCTGACTCAGAGATGAAGAAAAATGTGTCCGCTGAGCATTCACACACCCCAAACATCCCTTACTGGTAGGCAAGCACAGTGCTTGGCACTAGCATTGGGCAAACACCTACCCCTGCTGCAGAGGCTGGAGGTTAGAGCATGTAGTGCAAGGGTGAACATACAACACCATGGGTTTTGCATAAAACTGATGGAGAAGCCTGTGGAGAGCGCTGAGCTCTCCTTCAGCAGTGGCATCAGGTGGGTGCAGGACGAAAGGGCAACCACACAGGAAAGAAGCAAAGAAACTGTAACTGCACATTAGAGGCACATCTATATTCAGTAACAAGCATAAGATGGAGGCTTTCATGAGGAGGCTGTGCTTCAACCAGCAGCAGAAGCATTACTTCACATTGAAGTGAAGAGACACTGTGTTTGCAGTAACGCTGCATTTAACAGTGGGATTGCTGTGCTGTTCTAAAATAGGGCCTGAGACATGGGCAACACCTGCTTCCTCCTCAGCACTTCTCCCGTTACAGCATTATATATGGAGAGAAATAGTTGGTCAATCTATGTGCCTCCTCTCCTGCTTGACACAGGGATCATCAGGCCTTGCACCTACTGGCTGTGCTTGGGTCAGTGGCCTCAGAACTTGGTGTCACAGTATTTCAGGCACTTTCTACCGAAAAAACAGCCAGATGTCAGCTGTTAGGCCCTGCTGCTCGAGGAGACCTTGTGAAATGGTCAGTCTGCTCTAGCAGGAGCCAGCCCAAGCAGGATGGGTCCCAGCCACCCCATACCCTGGCTTAGCCTGGGAATAAGCATTGTTCACTGGACAAAAGCCTTTAGTGGTGGAAATGTAGCCACAGAGAGAGACAGTTCTGATGCTCAGAGCTGCCCTCTGAAGGTGCCCATCCCAATGATACGATGGGAAGCCTAGAATAGCCAGATCAACAAAGATGCCGGTGATGGTTGAATAAATACTAGCTCCCAAGTCCCTTCTGGGTGCATTGCTTCCACAGAAAGGCAGGCACAATCACTGCAAAAAGACTGATTGAAAGCGAGTGGAAATTGCCTCTCCATTTTTTGGCTGCTGATAGGCAATTTACAGGCAGTTTTGCTGGATTTTCAGAATAATTTACCCGAGGTTGTGCATTATTAAAATAATTAATCAGAAAGCTAAACAACTTTTCAACATTACTTCCTGTGATACATTTCTTCTTCTAGTATTATAGGCAATTACCTTCTAGAAAAGAGAGTAATATAAGCCACGGTGCCTCCGGTCACCTCCTTCCTACCATTCACTTTCTGTGAAAGATTAGTTATGCACATCTCCAGCAATGCTTGCAGTTCCTCATATGTATATGAACGTTCTTTGGCATTTCTGCTCTGCTCTCTCCCTCCACTGCTGCCCTACCTTCTGGAGACAGATCAGGATACCATGTTCTCACATTTCTTCTTCTGTGCTAAGGTGGCGCAAAGGGTTTGGAGGAGCCTGCTGCAGACCATTGGCACTCTTGGCAAAGTCCATCAGGTGTGCCTTGCCTTGTGCAATGCCTCCTGGCGCTGTGGGGCTGGCTGCTTGCTCAAAATGCCACTGTTTGGTTAAAAAATGAGATGGGGGGGCACTGACTGTGCATCACCCATCTCTGAGTTTGAAAGATGGAAGTTAAAACCCATATGAGTGCAGAAGAAACTTGGAATTAAGTCCTAAGGCTACTGATTCAGACCAAAGCAGCAATATCTGGCTCAGATAATTTCAACAATGAAATTCTGAGCAAGTCTCTCCAGGTTTCCTAGAAAATAGTCTTCTGGTCACTTCCTCAGCTATTGCTTCCTATTTATGGAAATGTTTGCTCTTTTGATGAATAATTCAGCAGTTATGTTTATTACAGAGCATTAGGCTCCCAGGGGTGTTCAGATGTTCTCTCTCAAATTCCCAGAGCAACCTAAAGAATTCCCCTGGGTCTACCTCCTTTAACATTACCACTCCAAAATTTAATTTATGAATGACTTAAAGATTGCAGAAAATAATAGCAGACGTAATAATATCTTCGAGCTTAGAAGGATCAAGTTTTTTAATTCACACTATTGGATTCCCCAGCAAAGTATTTGTTTTACTCTTTCTTTTTCTGACTTGTATTAGTTATATCAGACTTTTTACCCTATGGCTACTTCATTTTTGCTTTGGTATCTCATTTGAAACGGTTACTCTTTGAATCAACAGTCTGCTTACAAAGTCACGGGAAAACAGGAGCTAGACTGTGATGCTCAGACTGAGTGAGGAGACCGAGACATTAGCAGGCAGTAGTAAACTTCTCATTATGAACGACTGTGTGATTGATCTCGCCAGTATCAAACAAGTCCAGTTCTTTGTCCTTCTGAGGAAGATAATACTGTATGTAAGACAGATTAATAGTGAAATGCATTCAAAATAACTCGTGGGAGGGTTCACCCAGCAAAACACGGTGCCGTAACTGAAGAGCAGGGCTGCCCTAAGCCACTCTGAATATTCTCTGCTACTGTGCCAGGTTTTATTGAAAGGGACTGCACTATTACATCCAAATTTAGAGACTCTGGAGAAGACATAACGTCTCCAAATTCCATTTCTCTAGTCAGAAGCATGGACAGGATAAAATCATGCTTGTTCTTTTCTCTGTGAGATCTGTCTGTAGATTTATTTGGTCTGAGATGAAGCAGAAGCACTGCCTATTATTAAGGTGGCTTAATAGCTTCATGTACCACATCCTGCTCAGCGACAACACAGCAAATCTTTCCCTGGGCATTTCTGTCACTGCTAGGGAATGAGCTATGCCATTGGGAAGAGTGGTTTACCTTATTTCTGAAGACCGCTTTGTTGGCTTGGCCGTGAGAGATGATAATAAAACACATATTATGTCCTAGGAAGTATAAATTCTCTTTTTTTCCCCATTTTTTCCTGAGAAACACAATATTTGGCCTTGTGCTCCAGCAGCAGACTCACTTTACTCCTGAAAAGAGAATAGAAAATTGCCAAAGAAAGTAGAAGGCTACAGGGCTAATTTGCTCCACGTGCTACCAAAGGAGAGGGAGCAGTGCTGTACAGGAGCACCGTCAGCAGCAGCTGCCGGACAGGCAGCGGGGCTCCTGTGCACTGGGACCAGGTATTTCCACTGTCTGAACCAACCCCATGCTGGAAGCTGTGAGCTTTTGGGAGGAAATTAAAGGTGGGTTTCTGAGTCTAAAAGGACCCGAGAGAAAACTGTGAATTGTGGGTATCCAGCCTACGTCACAGGGAAAGCAGAACAAAATAATTGTAACTTCTAGCTGAGATTTTTCTGACTCAAATTGCCAGCAGTACGTAGTATTTTAATTTGTGTTTATAAGAAATATCGTCTGTGTTATTTTTCACCCCAGAGCAGTTTGCAGTGCAGCACGCCAGGCAATGCTGCTGCCTTGTTAGAAACGTGTAGGGGACAGTCACAGGTCACAGTAAACAAAACTCCCCAGGATTTTGTACTTGGAGTTTGATGTGCTCTTAGTTTCCATCATCATCTGCATTTGGAAATGCATGAAATTGCTTCTTTTGTACACAAATTTTTACAGCGAAGTTTACTGATCTTTCACTTTCAAATGATGCAAACGGCATAACAAAGAGCACCGGTTCCTGTTCCAGAGGTGACTCATGCTAGCAAGCAATTTATCATGGGATCTTCTGCAGGCCTATTTTTGGTCTGTTCTCCACACACAACCTTACTGAGGGCTCCCAGGTGTTCTTGCTCAGAGCAATGAGATAGTGTGGGGATTGCCCTGAAACAAGGGAACGTGCTCATTAAAAATGATTTCTGGTATGAAATCGAGACAACTGGGGTGAGAACATCTCCTTGCTTTGACCCCTCTCCTCGTCGTGGAGCTAGGATGCACAAATGTGCTTCAGAATAAGGACAAGTTGTTCTCAGAAAGAATGAGTGCAGGCTGGAGGGAGAGGAAGATTTGTTGGTGTGCTTTGTTCAAGTTATATATCTACCTATGTGCATGACTGAAATTGCCCAGTAACACTCAGTTTGCTCCCGACAAATTTGCAATTGTGAGTTCACCAGAGGAATGGCCATCAACTAATCAAATCAATAAAATGCAACATCCCTGCGGGTGGATTAAAATGTAATTAAAATGGGATTTCTCTTTTAAAACTATTCCTTCTAAATATGCGTCCCCAATTGGTAAAACTCAGCTTAAATTGCGATCAGATATGAAATTCTCTCCTCAGGATACCCGATGAAGATGTGGAATTAAATGAAAAGAATTCCTTTTTCTATTAGTTTTCATTTTACTTCTACTTTATGTCATGGATTCCATTAACTTTTCCCAGAAAAACAAAACAAAACAGATGTTCCATCATGTGTCACAAATTTCAGTACCAACTGATGCCATTCATGCACCACATGTGCTATTTAACTGTTAAAACACTGGACAGACATTACTGGCAAATAAATGAAAAGAAATCATTTCATGGCTACAAAGGTACATCGGATGTTCCAACTGCTTGTTTCTACGTCATTAGGCTCTACCCTTGAAGCATGAGGCTTTGTCTGTCTTGTGGTCGGACTGCCTGAAACTCCGAGACAGGTGCATATGATGAAGTTTTAAAAATATTTTCAGCAGTATGTCTTTCATTCATGTTTTAAGTGTGAATGAGTGTTTCTATATATTTTACTGCTTCCAAATATTTTAGTCTGTAGAAATGGCCAGGGGAGTTGCTAATAAACAAAAAGCCCTAAAGCAAGATAATGACTGCTAACTTTCTCTGCTTTTCTCTTCATGGTGTATTTCTCCCCGTGAAGCATTATGCAAATAAATAAATAAATAAATAAATAATAAAAAAAGGAAAAGCTGAAACTTCCTCTCTGGAAGCCTTTTAAAAGTGAGGTTATAAATGTTTTCTATTGCATCTCAGGGTATTGTGTCATTTCCCCAGGAGGCCAAACGCAGTGTGTAACTTTCAACGTGCGGTGGGTTAGCTACCTGCTTGCTCATTTGCTCTCTCCGTGACCATAACATTCCCACACAAACCATGAAGTAATAAGCAGCGAAGAGAGTGATGTCCTTTGCTGTAAGAGCATCTCCCTTAGAGACTATCATATCTGCAAATGAAGTGATCTTTCTGTCATCAGTAATTTTTTTAATCTTGTTGCTACTGATCAGCGTGAAGAGCCTTTACAGAGAACTTTCATTTCCATCCTAAGGGTTTTCTTGCTGTAGTTAATGTATTTTAAAAAGAAAGAATTTTATAAACTAGTGAACCTCTTTTTTCTCCCTAAAGGCTTGTCATTCATTCTCTTTACACACATAAACATTATAGTGCTTTTACACCAAAATGGACAGGTACGTTGTGTGTTGGCCAGAAATAGACATTTTTTGCTTCTTTTTTCTTCTTCATTTTATCTTTCTATATCAAGCTACACTGAGACTGACATCACAGTTCTTTCTCAAACAAAATAACTGAGCTATGAGCTTATGCGTGCTGCCCAACATGAAAGCAGAGGTGTCTGTGGCAGAGGACTCAGCTCCCAACTCTTATCCCCAGAAAACCACAGGTGCCCTGGCCTGGCTCCATGCGAACCCAGCAGACAGTGCTCTGCACCACGTGAGACCTCTTCGCAGCACAACCCCTAGAGCACATTCCTTCCCACCTCTGCTGCTTTAGTCTGATACTTTTATCATCAAAACAGCAATGATGTTGTAGAGGGCTGCCACAGATTTTGGCCATGATATTTCCCACTTGTGTCAGCAGTAAGGCATAAGAATTGAATTATTTTAAATACAATCTGGATACATCAGTGATTGCAGAGCAGGGATGGCAGGAGGAGGTGAAAGTTCAAATGTCCAGTGATACTGCTCTGAGACGGACAGGTAAAAAGTAATTTGATATCACAGTTCAAATGTTAATAATCTTCGTTACCTTTCACAGTTAACATCCTGTTAATGAGGACTGCTCCCATCTCTTAGAATTACTGCTAGGAAACTCCAGGCCACCCTGTTGCCTCTGTCTGCATTTGAATACGATCTCTGTAACTGTAGAGGAAAGGTATTAATGAAAGCTAATTCATTAACTACTTAATGTAAGCTAATTATGCGGGAGCTTAAAAGGAGTCACGGAAATACATGTTGTGGTTGTATTACTGCACTGAACATTGAGCTCTAACTTGTGCAGACAAACTTAGGGCTCTAAACTATAGGCAGCCCTTGAAGAAAAGGGGAGGAGAGAGCTATCACATTTCACAACTAGCTATTCTTTAATTATAAAGTTTGGTTTATGAAAAATACTTGTATGAAAATAAACGTAAATGAGTAATAACAATTCTGTATGTATATAAATAACAATCCAGCTTTTACAGTTTCATTTGGTAAGTACTTTAGAAACGTTACCAGTGAAGAACCCAGTGAGGATACGCTTATGAGACATGAACTGTCCATCACATATTTCACTGCTTAAGAAAGGTTTCCATGTAGTGTTTTGGAACTGAAGGTGATAATTGTTCGAGACATCTTCTCTGGCAATGCTCCAAGACACTGCTCTGACACAAGATGCTGCTCTGACAGTGTATAGCAATGAAGTACCCATATGGCGGCTGGAGGAATCTGGAAAAGCCCTCACTAAAGACTTCCCACTCCCCAGATCCACACAGTGTATGATCTGGCTGTTCAGTGGAGCTGTTGAACTAACCCAAATGCTTCTGTCTTTGAACAAGGAAGAGGAAGACAAATTCTTACGCGAGGACATGCTGCAGAAGGGCCAAGCCTTGCCTTTCCAAGCCTCAGAGACCATATGGAGCCAGTCTGGGAGCAATCACTGTCCCATTCCAACCTCTTCATGGTTTTAACTGGCAGATCTGCATATGGACCAGGCAAAGTCATTTGGCTTCTGACATTTGGGCAGTTGATATCCTCATGACCTTAAGAAACTGTGAGTGCTCCCTCCTTTGACTCTACTCTACATGATCCCAAAGCACAGCCCTCCTGCTTAAGCGTTCAGCCCATTCCTCCAAAAGACAGAAAAAAAGATCTGTCTATAGGAGTGGGCTTGGGGCAAGACTTGAGTTCCAGGGATGAATTTTCAGAGAACTTCACAAGCAAGAGTGCACAATTGCTTGAATTACGGTTTGCTTATGTCCTGAACCCACAGGCAAAATTTCCCAAATGGCATTAGATGTCCTCTAAGTCACAATGTCCTGAAATTATTTCAGTATTTTCTGAAGGTGTACTTGTGTGTGTGTATAATTATCTATATATTATGTGTAAATGTAAAACATATACGGAAAGCAAATTTGCATTTATGTCGTAATTTGGTGAGCAAATCAAATGCACATCTGTGATGGAACTTTTAAGGATATTTAGCCAGAGTGAAAGAAGATGAGTATCAGGATTTACTGGGGCCTTTGTGTGATATAAGAGCCAAAAAAAAAAAAATGGCAGAAATCACACCAGTAGAGGAACATGCTCTTCTCATTTTACTAAGGATGCAATTGGGCTTAGCAGCTCACTGTATTAAACATTTTCTAGTGATGAGTCAAAAGAATTATGAGACAAATTAAGTTCTACTCTCATAGAACAGAAAATTATGTGAGTCGCCTGTTGTCTTCAAGCCTTCCTCCCTTCTGAATTAAAAAGCATCATTTATGTGATGTGATCATGAGCAGAACGTACTCAAGGTACAGTGTCCAAAGAGACCGTGCCCACCTGTTTTCCTTTGCAGCTAATCCAAAATTTACCAGGCACGACGATGAAAGGCTTGGGAAAACCAGCCCCTAGCTCCTGCTGCTGTGTGTTGAGGCTCATTATGTGCAAAAACAACGCATCGCTTTGTGCCTGTGTTGTTCTGATGTTTGGGACAACCCTATTTTGCGGCGAGGAGCATGAAAAGTTTGCTCAGAGAAATCACCTGCTGTAGGAATTGGATGTGCCTTTCAAGCTACCTTCAAGCCCAGCTCCCACTGGAGCCTATTACAGCTCCACAGCCAGAAGCAGACCTTGGGAATTTCAGCTCCTTTGAGGAGGGTAATGTGAGGTGGCTGCCTGGAAAAAGGGGCGAGGAGGAGCAGGTGTATACCTGCCTCACTCAAAAGCCTGCCTGCAAGTGCTGCTTCGTGCTCTGAAGAGCTCAGTTCCTGCAGAGGATAAATATTTGCTACAGCTAACATCCTTTCGTAAAATTAGCACATTTGGAAACATATGAAAGGAAATAAATGAAACAGTGCGCTGTTCATGTTACTTTTATACAAATACTTCACAGCAAACTGTCTACAGCCCGTGAGACTTACTGGACCAGAGCGTCCCTGAGACATTTCTGCAATCTTCTTATCCCACCATTTTTATCAATTTAAAAACTCATTACCCCCTTCACTGCTGTCTTCCTCCATGGGGACCTGGATCTGAGCAGAGGTGCTGAGATGGCTGAGAGACTGGGAATATCTGTCCAAGGGGGCTGTCCCTCTTTCCAGAGAGGCTGTGGGGTCCCTCCTTGGAGCTCTTCAGAAGCTGCCTGGATACGGGCCTGAGCTTGGGGTGTCCCTGCTTGGGGTGTTCCTGCTTGGGCAAGGGCTGGGCCAGGTGGAACCAGAGGGCCCTGTCCATCCCAGCCATGCTGGGATTCTGTGATTCTGTCTCCAGCAAAAATGACAGCTGCTGGGCTGATCCTTAACAAAGAGCCCTCGGCAGGTGCCAATGACGTTCACAGGGGCATGGACTCCAGCAGAAAGCGTACCTCTGGTGCAGTCCAAAGCATCTGGGATGCTCACATCCTCTTTCCCTGAAGTCTTTTCACAACTGCATTATTGGGCAATAAATAAAAGCTACTTAAACATATTTTTATATGAGTTCTACCTTCTATTTTTTTCTGTATTTTCTTGAAGAACTGTTCAGGCAATAAAGAAGGCATCTTGCTCTGTTGCTGCTCTTGCAAGACACAGTCTCTCTGGCAGAGTAAATTCTCTTGCAAGAAGTTCTGTATCACCACAGCCAGATTTCTCGTACACAAAGCAACGTGTTTAAAGCCAGTTTGGGTATCTCTACATTAAACTGTAGGCTTTCCTCAGTTTAATAAGCAGTATTTGGCTGTCTAAAGAAGGCCTGTCTCGATATAGCTCATTTAAAAACCTTTTTCCTGCCAGAGCCCTATTATAACGTTGGGTACTTTGTGCTGAGGAGGTGCTATTTCCTTTCTGCTGAGCACTGAAGGAGGATGCCGGGGTGTTAGGGAATTTCTTACACTATCCCAAATGCTTTGGTTATATTAAAGCATAACGAGAGCTAACAAGAAAGCATGGTGTATCACTCTGCATAGCACTACCATTATTTATTTTGCAGCAGCATTTGGATGATCCTGACAGATAACAGGAACCCAATGTACCAAGCAATATAGAAACAGAGTACGAAGCTACTCCTTACCCCAAAAAGCTCACAATAAAAGATGACAGCATGCTTCTGAGAATATATTTCCTAATGAATTTTGAACATCTACCTACAACTACTGTATACGATTTTATTATTGAATCATAGTTATGCTCTTTTTTGTAGTGTTCACAAGTTTCACTTTTCAGTATCCACTAGCAAAACTGATGTTGCAAATGAAATCAGGGTATATAAGTATGGTGCCTTTTCTCTAATTTTTTTCAAAGGCAATTCTATCTTGTGTTAATTTGTGCCACTAAAAGACTGGCAATTGATGAGCTGAAGGGATCGCTGAGAGGAACCTAGTAAAAATTACACCATTGAACATTTTTCTTATCACCACCAGAGATCTGCCACCCTGAGCAAATTTAAATGATCTCTTCCAAGAGTGATTTACCCCCAGGGCTCAAGAACACACCTCTGAAGCTGCCATTCTCCCTGCTGGAGTGCCCCAGGTGCCATGAGGAGTCAGACATTTTTCTCATTTCCGATTAAGGATGGAGCCCCAGTCCTTCCCCATAATTGCCCTGCTTGCTATCCTGTACAAGACAGCCACAAAGCCAGGATTTCTGGCCGTAAAATGGTCACTGGCATCATAGAGAGACCCTCCAGGACAGGAAATCATTGCTTTGCCACCCAGAGCCTGAGAGGAGGCCCCAGACGAAGGAAGGCCGTGGAGCCACGACACAGCTTGTGGGGCAGCCTCGAGTGGCTCTGGAGAGCTGTGAAGCATCGGCCTCATGCAGAGTCCTGTCCTCTACCTTCCAGCAGCTGGGTGACACAGGGTAAGAGCAACACTGCACCTTGGAGTTACATTTGGACATAGGCACCTTGCTCCTCGGTCCCACTTGAAAACCGAGACCTACCCTTCCCAGTTACAAAACACTATACCCAAACAAAGCACTAGCCCTGCTGATACCCTTCCTCAAGGCATAAAGGCTTGTACCAGGCATACCTGCTCTCCTACTGCTAAATTATATTGTTTCCTGGTAATTACCCTGTCTTTGTTTTGACAAGAAAATGCAGGAATATCCCAATCCCTTGCTCTTTTTCTCTGAAGGCATACAGTCAGACAGAGCTACACAGATTTTTAGGAGAAAAAAAATGTCAAAATATTGGCAGCATCTTGACGCTGAAGAAGCAATAAAAACCAAGGGGAGGCAAGGGAGTATTTTGTGCTAAACTAGTCACCCAGGATAGGCTTCTGTCTGACTGTTTTACAAGTTATGAATTCTAAAGCTACTCACAAGATGCTAAAAATTGCCATGCTAACCTGCGCTACCATTCCTTTTCTCAGAAGTGGTTATTACAAAACTTCACTGCAATAATGAGCTCTAAGGCTTTAGACTTATTATTTCTTTTTCCTAAAAAAGCACAGTGACCAGAATGTAAATGGCTTTTATTTAGCACTACACGAACACTCATTTAGCATTTAGCCTGAACGTGAGATAAAACTGAAGCACTAATTTCCACCAAGAACTGCATGTCCAGCCCCACCTGCGTATAGGGAGCATGTGTTTTCATGCATATATAAAACCAGTAACAATTAATATATTTTAAAATATATCATATAAATGTGTGTGTATATATATACACACACAAGTAGGTGGACAGAGAAATTGAAAGTGTATAAAATGAATTTTATTTATTTGTGTCCTCATGGGTTCAAGGTATGAAGAACAAAAGGGCATAGGATGGGGATGTTTTCCCCTTTTCTTCTAAAGGTTTTGAAGTTCCCAAGGTGATGAAGTCGCCTGCAAATCCTCAGCTTACCCTCGCACTCCTCGTACACATGAAGAGGCTCAAAGCTCAGACTGGTGCGCGTCAGATTTTGGCTGATGCAGAAGAACACCAAAGCAGCCCTGAGACTCAGATACTGCATATGCAGGAAGGCAACGGGATGAAGCCCATGTCCTGCTCAGCTGGAGGCTGGGACACAGGCTCTCAAGGCAGCGCAGGCAGCACAAGCTGCCCTGGTGAGCTGCAGTCACAGTAGGGAAGAAGCCCTCTGTGTGCAACAGCACTGCATCAGCAACAAAAGGAGGGGAGATGTGGCTGACTGGCAGTTTCGGGTTACAGAGTTCCTGTCTGTACATCCTGAGATAAGCATTTGGCAAGTTGGGAGAGCGGTTTTGGTGGGAGGAGAGGGGAGATGGCAGCTCTGAGTATGGCCCAGCGCAGCGCAAAGCTCAGCACTGTAGCAGACCCAACGCCAAAACACAAATCGTGTTTTGCTGTTGAAAGAATTTGTCCTGAGAGCTGTCCTGAGTCTGTTCCAATGCTGGGGTGCTGCTCAAGAGCTGCCCCTGGGAGCAGTGGGGATGCCTGTGGTGGGGCAGCGTAGGTTGGGATGCAGGAGAGTCTTTCCAACCGCGATGATTTCATGATTCTATGAGTGGGGCTGTTTGCTTTGATGCAGTTTAAAACCTTATTTAGTTGGTAAGATTTTACTTCATATTTTTTCCCTGTTTCTAAACAGCTATTTTCCTATGGGCCTCGCCAAATTTATGAACAGCTTATGTCCTACTTCGCAATGCAAAAGAAAATTTTAAGACTGCTATATTCCTTTGAAAAGACGAACATTTAGGGCTAAATTAAAGAGAAGAATGCGTCTCACCAAATTTTTTCTCCTAACACAGACAAAGGGCTTTTTTGCACAGGAGGCAAAACACTCTCCAAAAAAGCACCAGGCTTTCCAAAGGAACGTATTCCTCCAGGAATCAGGGAACATCACAAAGCTAATCAAGCTCCTGCTTTAAGTACAAGGTGCTTTAACTCGCTTACGGCTTCTCTCCAGAACATACGGCAGACGCTGACCCTCGGACAGCAAACGCTCCCCCGGGGAGGGAAGGAGAGAACAACAACTGCTCTTGGCTTGCCTGGGAGGCACGGAGCACAACATAAAGGTAATGGAAGGCACAGCACCTCCCGGTCCCGATGCCTGCCGGTGAGCTGCGCTGAACTCTGATATGTGAGCTAGCTGCAGCTCTGAGAAACAGAACTCTGAATAAACCTAAATAATCTGAAACTTCCGAAAGAAACTGTGCCTTCCTCTTCTGCAGAATCTTTACCATCGCCACATCATTCCTCTGTGACGCAGAAAGAGCTGACGTTACACAAGGCTTTTGGCTCTGCCACACTGCTCTCTCACACAATTCATTCTGTCAAAGATCTTCCTTCTCCTGCTTCTTCCCTCTGCACGGAGAACAGGACCAGAGGGTCCCTGGCTGCTGCCCTGCCCCAGCCTCATGGTTCCTGACACTATGTGCCGCCTCGGCACATGTCAGTGTCTGTGGTGCCAAATGTTTAACTATGAAGAAAAGACATGCGGGCAATAGATCTCTATGATTGAAATTTCTTGACTTCTCGACACTAATGCCACCAGTAACGATTATTATTTGAGATGAGGCTTTTTGTGTCTGTTAATTTGATTTATGCTACCCATTTGTTGTTTGCTCCAAGTTTCCTTCCGACCCACAGAGCAAACACAGTTTCTGTAAACTATCGCACAGTTTTGTATACGAACAAACTGCTGCCATGGAGCAGGTGCTTTGCCCCTACATCCAGAACAGTTTGGACACCCCACACGCTATATCAACTGCTGGATGATAGGGACATTTTGTAGTGACTAATGCTCAGTTTGGAGCTTTTTCTTGCTGGTTAAACAATGATTGTAGCTGGTGGAAGCCCCTGCATCGTCTGCTGTAAGCCGGTGCACCATGGCATCACGTGCACTTGTTTGAAATAGGTCAAATCAATTCACAGTCCTCAGTGTCATTTATCAAATGCTATCTGCTGTCTCTGCGATTTTGATCAGAAAATTTGCTAAAACTGCAAAATCTGGAGTGCTTTATTAAGAACAACAGTAACCTCTACTGGATTGTGCCCGTCTCCCTGGAAACCTGTGGTGCACAACACCTCGCGCTGCTCTGTGCAGCGTGCACTCCGCAGCCTGCAGAGCTCCCAGGAGAAACAAGTCATTCCTCTGTCTGCAATAAATTTCAGTGTCATCATATCCTGGATTAAATTGGAAATCCTGCTGAATTTACACTCAAGCTTGCGGAAAGACATCTGTTCCTTGTAAATTCAAATTCAGAGCATTTTTTGTATTTACAGATAAGTTATGAAACCAGGCTTATGCCAGCTAGTTTGTTTCTGTGTTAACACTTACATGCACTAGAATGTATTTCCATTTTCTTTGCCTGAAAAAAAATCACCTTCACATGTGATTAATAAGCAAAAGAGATCACCATGGCCTGCTTATGCCTATCCCAAACCCACCCAAGCCCTCCTCGAGCTTCTCAGGATGCGTGGGTGCTGCAAGTAGGAGAAGTTGGAGCTGAGCTACAGTGAGCTGCTGTGCAGAAGCCTCCTGATCCACTTAAAGAGCACACACATCCATACTGCAAATTCAGCACTCCTTTTCTTTCTGCGTATGTAGGGTTTCTGACAAATGAAGACTACGTTAGCGGAGCTATTTTCGGTGCTGTTTTACTATCCTGGGTGTCAGAAAAGTTCAAGCACTCTTTCTGCAAGTTTTTTTTTTTTTTTTTTTCTAGACTGTCTTCTCAAACTAAAATCTCCTTTTTCAGTACAGGAAATCAGAATCAGAGCACGCCTCTGGGCTGCCATGGGAGCTTTCTGGTGTGCTGGAAAACTGAATGGGAAGGGGCAAACTGAGTAAGAGAAAACTCGTGTGAAAGTCTAAGAACAGACATCACCTTCTAAATCAATTTGCTTAAGATTTAATTTTATTTAACTTGATTCATAGGAATTCTGTTTTTGCTTACCAAGGAGAAGTAATCAAGCTTGGCACAATACAGATGTGGTGGAAAAAACGGCATTTAGCTTACAGATGATTAAGATTCTCAGCTGGAGAAGCGAGGATATTCTGCATAGAGACCTCAATGAATCCAAGAAACAACAAAGAGAGCAAAGACTGGGGAATTTGAAAAGCTCTTACAAGCATTTACAGTCATTCAAGTATATACCAGTCACATACTTTTTCACACCGAAAATTGTTTTTCTATGTTCAGTTCAATTCACCTTTAAAACAAAACAACCAACGGTGTAATTTCCCAAAAGGTGTTCAACAACTTTTGAATACGAAGCCCCTTAAAGGACTTGGAAAGCAGACCCCACTCCCTGTGGAAGCCCAGGTTTCTTTCGGAAGCCTTGGCTGCTCAGCACTGACCTGCGCGGCCCCCAGCACCAGCACGAGGCGCGTAGCAACACGGGGTGCGGGGCCCCAGCGCTCCTCGGGGCCTCCATGCGGGCGCCCGGCTCCCCTGTGCGGTGTGGGGAAAAGTCTGGCACCGGAAGCAGCCAGACAAAGGGCTGAAGAGGTTGGTGTGCCTCCGACATTACTCCCCTTCAGTCTCCTGGGTTTACATCGTGTATATATTTATAGATGAAAAATATGCCTGTATGTATACACAAAATAGAATAATAGAATCACGGGATCACAGTAAAAATAAGAAATCTATTTTATATATTTTTTTTTTGATGTTTAGGAGCTCTCTTAGTCTCTCTTCCAGGCTAACAAAAGTACCCAGCCCTGAAAACAGGGAAACATGAAAGCACAGGGGTAAAGCCACTGGCTTCTATGGACTCAAATCTTGATCTGCAGAATCTGGTTACTATTTGCTCACAAACTGTTACGGAGAAGGAGTGAAGACACTGACTTGAAGAAAAACACTGTCAATGCAGCAACTACTTCTTTTTCCTTCTCCAAAATAAGCTTATATTGTCCGAATGCCCCAAAGTGCTGGCAGTGCAGAACTGCTTACAGCACTCTCGAAACAAATGGTGTTTTTTCCTATTTTAATGTTTCACTGCTGTGACTCAATGCTCTTACACTGAGCATGCACGAAGTGTACACCACATTCTATTACAATTCCTGGGCTGCAGCAAAAGAAGGGTGGCCAGCATGGAGGGAGAGGTGACTGTCCCCCTTGACTCTGCCCTCATGAGGCCCCATCTGGAGTGCCATGAGGATGATCAGAGGGCTGGAGCACCTCTCCTGCGAGGAAGGGTTGAGGGAGCTGGGCTTTGTTCAGCCTGGAAAAGGGAAGACTGGCAAAACTTCATTGCGGCCTTCCAGTATTTGAGGGGAGCTTATAAACAGGAGGGAGACCAATCAACCATGGTCTGATAGCGATAGGACAAAGGAGCAATGGATTTAAACTAAAAGGGGAGGTTTAGCTTAGATGTTTGGAGGAAATTTTTTGCTCAGAGGGTGGTGAGGCACTGGCACAGGTTGCCCAGAGAAGCTGTGGATGCCCCATCCCTGGAGGCATGCAAGGCCAGGCTGGATGGGCCCTGGGCAGTCTCATCTGGTGGGTGGCAGCCCTGCCCATGGCAGGGGGTTGGAACTGGGCGGGCTTTAAGGTCCCTTCCATTCTATGTCATTCTATGATTCTATGAAAATGTCTGTGTGCCATTTGATAATGTTAATTCAACAAATGAGTTCTTTATTACATAAATGCCCATGACTTCATGCAAAGCGACCTCAGGCTATGCTACAGACCAAATTTACACGGGAACCAGTGGAGTAGTTAAGGTAGGCTGAGGACAGATTCTAAGACAGACCAGCCCAAAGATAAAATCTAGGATAGATCAGTCAATTCCTTGTCAAGCTAAACATCCCACTCTGTTAGGTGTCCCTGACAATGTGAAAAAAACAGTAACAGCAAGCAACTTAGATACACAGCTAACCAAGTCACCAGGTAACAGCTCTGAAAATTTGCTCCATCTTATTAAAATTGCAGACATTTTCAGTAGCTATCTAAGAGAAAATAAAAAGTTATCCATCTCTTTGTATTTCCACATAGTCACAATCTAAATATTTGCATTAAAAGAAGTTGAAAGAACAACACAGTTTGCCCCTAGACTGCTTTTTCTTCTGTGGAGTTCACCCTTCATCCTGTTTCTGCAACACTTTTCTTTAATAATTCCATCACACTAACAACATTCATGCTGCCAGTAAGACTGCCTTTATATTTAAAATACAGCTTGATCTAGCCATTAAGAAACTAAGAATCCACTACTGTTAAATTTAGAATTTGCACCCATCTTGCAAATCAATATGGCATATATTAACAAAAGATGCTGTCAAAAATATTAGAAATGATTAAACCACAATCCCTTAAATTTGCTGACCAGATTTCTTTCTAAAGAAAGTACTCATGCTACCTAGATGGAAATTGCTTTTTCACTATTGTGTCATGCAAATTCGCCATACAATCATCAGTTTGAGCCATAAAGAAAATAACAAAGACCTCAATTCCTGTAGGGATTTACGATAATTAAATCAGCACCATATGTATAACATTTATAAGTAATCTAGTAAACATTTTCTTTTATTGAAGCATCATTTTTAATTAGGAAATAAAACTTCAATTTGAAAAATTCACAGCAGCGTCTCGCAGATCTAAAATTTCTAGAATAGTGAAACATGCTAGAACATGAGATAGATTTCTAACATTTTCATCACTGTATGCACTGAAACAACATTGCTAATTTATTCGGATGCTTTCATGCATAATTACTAGAAAACACAAATATGTTCTGTTATTTTGTTAGCCTGCCATCAGAAGGGAAAAGCTATATCTAATGAATACTATCAAAAATATAAGTAATTGAAGCAGTAGATTACTAAATGAAATACAAATAGTGCTTAAAGCACCATTTTAATTCTTTTAATAGGTCCCTATTTCTATTTAGGATAAATTGGGAATGCAAGCCTGATTTCAAGCTTTGCCCGCACTACAGATGACTTTTGGTACAGCAAGATTTCCCAAGGCTGTGACAACATGAAAATTGTAACACCGTTGAGAAAGCAAAATTCCTTTTTAAGGACATACTTACACTGCAAATTTATATTTTTACTTTGAAAGGCTTGTGATTTTTTTTTCCAAGCTGGGAGAGGAATGCTGTCATGTTTATTGTCTCGGTACAAGGCACCACTTTTCTGCCACTGCTCGGTTGACTCAAGAAGCCAGAGCAACGCACTTACGTCTGCATCAGCAGAGGACCCTCGGCTCCCACAAGGTTCATGGCTCTTCTCTAAGCACGTATGGAATATCTAATAAATGTCACACTCCCTAAAAGGACTGCTTTTCCCTCTGCCTTGGTGGGCTTTCATTGCTTGATTTCAAGTCAAGGGCTTTGCATCTAGGAAGCAGCACATTTACGAAAACAGAGCATTAAGTTGTGGGCCTGATGTAGTCATTATTAAATCAGCAGACACCAAATTAAATTCAATCTTCTATTATACACCACAAAAATCCCACACACACTGCAAACACCTGCATTACAAATATTACAGGACGTGACTCCACCTGTTAGCAAAATTTCTATTTATAGCAACAGGGGAAATTAGAGCCACATCCATAAAATGGGACTTTAACATAAAAGACAGAATCAATCAGCGATTTTTCCTGTCAATAGTGTTGTTATTTTCAGTGCTGAAATCTTTTTCCTTTATAAGCTTCTCCCTTCAAATTTCTCTTAAAGAATGTAAATGCTATTTCGAGGCTTGAATCTGAAATGTTTTTCTTACCAAAAGCTCTTTTCCTTCATCACATGCTCAGAATGAATGGTTCTTCTTCAACATTCAGCTGCTAAAGTGCATATCAGATTTGCACTCTGTCCACTTTGACAAAGGCTCTTTTTCTTGCTAAGACGTAAAGGGAAATGAAGATGCTAAGCCACGGATAAAGGTGCAGTCGGACCGATTCCTCCACCTGTGCAGATTCATCATGCTCCTTTTAATAGATTTCTTGGGAAAATGAGGCAAAGAAGAAATTATGTAGATGCATAAAGAGCAGAGTATACCACAGGGAAAATGCTGGTAAAATAATGAGAGCTGGGATCTTAGCACAGTTATACTGTGAATATTTTGTCATGCCTGTCTTTAGTGACATCTCAGTCAACAACCAAACAGGGGTCCGAGCAGGCTGCTTCACCGGCTAGTGTGTCGCTGGGGAACATCACTAGTCCCTGAAAGGTAAATTGCCCAGAACAAAAAGATTTCAAGTAGTTAGACGAAGCTCCAAAGTACTTTTTGCATGTAAAAATTACTGGGAATATTTCAGCTTGCTGAGAGCAAAAGATGTCAGATGAGCTAACACAGGGCTACCTTGGGTAAAGAAAGATTTAGGGAACTTTATTGTTTCTTACTTGGCAACAGAGCTTACACAAAATATTTAAAGAATATATATTAAAACTATTTCAATTCTTGTGCTATTCCTCTGAGAAAGTTTTAAGCTCATGACAACTAAAATTAGTTTTAAGAGAGCAGTTGACCCTTGGATAATCCACCGTTTTTGCATCTTATCAGCATTGTGTTCCCTGCAGATTGGCTCCCTGCTTTATGTTTTCCATGAAACATCAATGACAACTGTGTCACGCAGAACTCTAGGTTTCATGTACACAAAACACATTTTAGAGGCATTCAGTACTGCATGTGTTTTATTGAAGAATGTATGAATAAAACAGCCTGGCTAATTAAGCTGCTCTGGAAGTAGTAATCAATTGAAGTTTTAGGTGTCAAAGCAGAGTAAGATTATAAAATGAGCTTCTGAAGAACCCTTAAAATGATGTTATTTTAAATGTATACTTTTTAACCAAGCTCTGAAGCACTTTGGGAGCTACTTTTTAAATGCCTTCGGAGTATCGCTTTACTTATTTCTTAATAGGAAAAGCAAACAAATTTCAAGCACTGTTTATAGAAGGGGATTTAAGAACAAATGCATTGTACAAAACATCAAAGCATTCACTGTCAGCCAAACACTGCAGGAGAATGTTATCCAAGACAATATTGACACATGCTTACTGTTACATCCTAATTAAATGCACATGTAAGCAAGCAGAAAACAGTATTTTAAAGTAGCCATCACCAAGTCTCTAGTAAAATTCTATTACAAAGACATTCTATGATACAAAAATAATAATTATCTTTAGAGTAATAGGTGGGGTACAGCAGTTACACTTGCTCACTATACAAATATTCAGTCCAGTGGTGACAGGCTGCGTTTCGAGCCGCTGCCCAACCTTACACACAGCAATGCATGTCTGTTACAGGAATACATTATAAATAATAGGTTTTCACTGCAGCTACTTGAAAGCATGTTACCAAAACAAAACCAGCAAACTGCCCAAGAAATGGCTTGGTTTGTACATATTTTATCCATAACATTACAGGAGCAAGGCTGACGCTCCTCTCCTCTTGGCACTGTAGAGATGAGTGTAAATTGACAGCCCCCGAAATACACAGCACACTGCACAGCTATTGTAAACTCTACCTCGTTACATGAGCTATTGTAGGTATGCTAACTATGAACAGTTTGCATAGTCGCACAGTAATAATGAACCACACCGGGCTTTTTACACTATCCTTAAAATACGTGCAGCTAACATTCAGGCCAGCAGTTTGTTTTTAGGAATCCACAAACTTAAGTTCGTATGCTGTTACTCGGGTATTCTCATACATTTAAATTACAGCAGGAGAAACAGGCTATCGCTAACTCACATCAGTTGTAGAATACATTGATTTATCAAAATATTAACTGTACTTCATATTCTTTATTACTTTTGAGGGCAAGTGTACAAAAGCACATTAAAAAAATAGCTGGTATTGAACAAAGCCCATTTAAAGCAATAGAAAATGAGTCCGAACCAACCCGTGCTACTTGCTTTGACGGTGCCTGAAGTTACAAGGAGAGAAAAATGCATTTGAATAATACTGATGCCCAAAGTAGATTATACTTTCTCTGATACCTTAAGAACTATTTTATATTTATGAGCTCTTACCAGGAGGTGCGTATCTACGAGAAAACTGTCACTTTTGAAAATGAAGGAAATTGACTGCTAATTCATAACATTTTAGAGATTCTTAAGAGCTTCCAGTAACAGTGACCACGAAAAAAGCTCCACCACTGTACTGACAGACACCAATTTACATCACACTTTCACATTCAGTGTACTTTTTTCATTAAGAATCTATGGATGTATTAGAAAAAGTGCATTAATTACTGGCAGCGTTTGGAAGGTTCTTGCTAACCTTTTGATGTGCCATCAGAATTACTTATTAAGTGATGCATTTTTCAAGTTTTTCTTTGCATGCTTTGTATATTTACATGACAATGCATTCCCGAGCAAGTAATAAGCATGAGAAATAACACAATACTTCAATGTACCTGCTAGAAGTTTTAAGATAAATCTAAGTTCCATCAAGTTACTCAATGTAATCACTACAGGACTGCACCGAGTTTTACACAAAACAGTAAGCACTTAATTTCCTAAGTGCTGCATTGATTTACAAGTCTGAAGCTCACCGACTACATGACTGAGCCACATTTAATTTCGTCTGGAATCTGCAAGTGTGTCTTTTGTAAGAAACAATTCCATTCAGGTACAATTTTCTTTAGCTTACAAACTCCACAATTTAATCTGAATGGTTTTCAATTTGGTAGAGAAGACCTTATGTGAATCGTATCGGCTCGTGCCTTCCCAGCTAGACAGACCCTCGCATCCGTCTCAACGTTTTGCAGTTGTTTTGAGAGAGCAGACCGGGGCTTTTGTGCCAAGTGGAACCACTCTCGTCGTCATCAGTGTAATTCTTAAAGCGTATTTCACAGAACTGCCATCAACATTCACGTCTCTAAGCTACACATTCATACAAGATTTTATTCAGGTTACTACTGTAGGGCTATTACTCCAGAGACTGTGAAGCTATTAACATTCTTAGACGTCCATATGTTTCTCATTAAACAGCAAACTTCAACACGAGTTCTTTAAGACTGTTTATTGAATGTAACAGTCCAAATGGAGTTCAGATGTGGTTTATATAGAAAAAAACCCTCTTTTCAGGTACACTGCAATCAAAAATTGCAGTACAAAATACTAAGAGACTTACTGATACTGTAAGTTTCCTAACAAGTAAAACTATAAAGTATTTGTGCATGCTCACTATTTGATTGCCTTCTTTGTGACTTGTTCAACGGAGTTTGTTTTTCTAAATCTCAGGTCTATGAAATGGAATCATTGTCATCACAAATCAGACATACAAGACCAAAACTGGCACAGAGGAACGTAACGTTTTTCCCAAAAAGTTGAGGCAGCTTTTGTTGAATGGTATCTGTGTGTGTATGTATATATCTATATATCTGTTATAAATTCCGGTAGCTTTGGAGCAAAGAAACCCTTTTTCTTTTGAGATCTTGAAGAAATTTCCCACATGAGGACAAGAAAGGAGGAAGAGAAGTAGCAGCGTTTCTTGTGCACAGTGCAACACCACGCACAGCTGCCTGGCGTCTCAGAACAAAGAGAGGATGGCAAGGAACATCACAGGGAGGCACATCTCCCCCACGCTGCAAGCACGTCTGAGATTTCTCTGGGGAGAGGGAGGTGAGCATGAGGGTGAAGCATCAGTCTACGTTTCATGCATAGCTACGGTGCGTGCGCTGCAGCTTCGGCGGCACCGTCAGACGTCTGAGTTGGAGCTGAGGTTTGTCAGCCTGGGGTCGGCGTTGATCTCGTACCTGTAGTGGTACCCCTCCATGTGATCCCTGCAGGCATCTCTGATGTTGTGCATCCACTTTTTGATTCCCTTTCGGTTCAAGTACAAAACCAAGAGGAAAATGGCTCCGATGAGAGCCAAGACTATCCCTAGGAAGACGTATGAAGTCTGTAGCTGGGACGGCACGTCCACGGGCACGGAGCAGTTGAGGTCCGAGGCGTTGATCTTCAGCAGGGCTCTGCCGGCCATCTTCTCGGGGAAGGCGCAGGTCAGAGCCTCCTTGTCCTCCACCTGGTCGCTCTCCTTCAGCCAGGCCACCAGGTCCTCGATGGCACAGTCGCAGACCCAGGTGTTGCGGCCCAGGGTGATGTGCCGCAGGGCAGGCAGGCTGCGCCACTGGGCCAGGGTGCCATTGCCCAGCACGCCCAGCGAGTTGTCGCTGAGGTTGAGGCTCCGCAGCCGCACCAGCCCCTGGAAGGAGACGTTCCGCAGCCCCACCAGGGAGTTGTTGCTGAGGTCCAGGTGTCGCAGGGCAGGCAGGGCGCCCAGCATGTCGGCGGGCAGCAGCACCAGCCCGTTGTCGGCCAGCTCCAGGCGGCTGAGGTTGCGCAGGGCCCCGGCCCGCAGCAAGGCGGCCAGGCCGCGCAGCGCGCTCCGCTTGCGCATGGCCCCACGCAGGGCCAGCTCCTCCAGCGGGCTGCCCGCCTCGCCGAAGGCCAGCGGGCTGAGCTCGCCCAGCGGATTGCCGCTGAGGTCCAGCTGCCGCAGGGCGGGCAGCTCGGCCAGGGCGCCGGCCTCCACGGCACACAGGTGGTTGGAGCTGAGGTTGAGGGCGGCCAGCTCGGCCAGGCGCGGGGCGGCGAGGGCGCCGGCGAGCAGGCGGCTCAGGCGGTTGCCGGTGATGAAGAGGTTGCGCACGTAGGGCGGCAGCTCGGGCGGCACCTCCGTCAGGTTCCTGTTCACGCACTTCACCGTCTTGGCCGCCTCCGAGCACTCGCAGGGCGCCGGGCAGGCGGCGGGGGGCTGCGCCCGGCCGCAGCGCGGCAGGGCGAGCAGTAGCAGCCCCAGGCACAGCGCGCCCCGCATCGCGCCCGGCGCCCAACTTTCCCCGCCGGGCGCCGCTCCGCTGCCCGCGGCCCCGGGCGGTGGCGGGAGGG
>WBMW01000664.1:2405338-2417324 GCA_013396635.1 Penelope pileata
CTCTGCCCGCCTCGGCCGCGGATTTATTTTTTTTGCATTTGGTCGGTAATTTGACGTGCTGGAGGCACTACGGGGGGCACGCGGGGTCGGGGCAGAGCGGGGAGCGCGGAGCTGAGGCGGTGGCAGCGGCTCCCGCAGCCCCGTCCCGTCGGGTAGGGCGTCCCGGGGTGCTCCCGAGCCAAACCAAAGGCACTGCCGGGACCTTCAGAGGCCCCGAAGCGAACGAACAAACAAACGAACGGGAGCGGTGGCCCCGCAGCTTGATTCCGAGGTGTAAACTTCACCAAGGTGAGGCAAAACCCTGAGTGCCCACCTACGCGGGGCGCTCCGAAAGTAATGCCTCCTATATATTTCCATGGAAACTACAACAGATTCAAAGAGCACAAAAACGCGGTCTGACAGAGCACATTCTCACCTACAAAACACTATTTTCCAGCACAGTCACCACCATTAGCTTTGCATTTTCACCAGTGATGAACAAGAGCCAGCATGCCGTGCTCGTAACGATTTGCATGGCCGTCAGGAGCGTGGCTTCTCTTTCACATCGCTGTCACCGCTGCTGAAATGCACCACCACCCCTCACTGTGCTCACCTCCACTGTTTGGTCTCCATAAATGTTCAGCAAGTGTTGATTAATGTCGATGGGTGCCATTTTTTCTGCATGGAGGAATTCAGTTCCACACCTTTGTTCCATCCGCACTTCCATGCCAGTCGCCATTGTGTCAGAGTGCCCCTCTGCTGCCATCTGTCACACGGCAACAGCATGGAATGGAATATTGGCAGGAAGGTTCAACCTCTACAGCCATACCACCAACATCCGCCTCTGACGTTGTAAGCCAACATCATAAACTAGAAGGCATTGCTTTCGACTACCTCACGCTTCTGATGAGGGCTTGCTGAATCAGAGTACATTTCCTTTTCCCTGTAGCTACCTTCCTTCTGCTTTCCTAATCAGGAGGGTGTCCTCACCATTCATCCATCCATTTTTGTCTCCTTTCAGACGTTCAGACCTCCAAAATGTGCAGAAGTTCTGTTTACAGCTGTCCATAGCTGCAGAGGAAATGCTCAGGTGGACCCATTATGAAGCTTTGAGAAAATTGGCACCAGAATCTGGGCAGTGACCGGCTGCAGCACTGCAGTCTGTCGGGCTGCCCAGTGGGACAGCAGAGATACGAGCCTGGGGCAACAGACAAGGGTGCTTTTTAGGAGGAGATTACAGAGAAAATAAAATACGGAATGGCAGAAGTAAGAGAAATGCAAGTGAGATCTCAGAGCTGCAGTGGTCCCAGAGGTTTGGGAAGTTGCTGCCTTGATGTTGAGTTACAAAAGCAGAGGCACTACACTGCAGGAGTGTTTGCTTTGTTAAAGGGATTACGAGTTCCAGATCCAAATGACTGTCGTAAGGCGATGCTTAGAAAGTAGATAGGTAAAGATAGCCCACATTTTGTAAGAGAAAGGCATGCTTTCCAAATATATTAGAATTCTGTGGAAGAGTTAAAGGAAAAAATAAAGTTGGCCTCTTAGACAGCAGTGAAATTCAGTGACGGGTAAGAAGGAGCTTCCAAAAGAAGGCAGCCTTTTAAACAACTTNCCAATTTTAATGGAATTAACAGCAAAAATACTGATCTGACTGTGCTGATCAAAACTGTCCTCTTGGCACTTTGTGACTGTCTGGATGCATCTGCATCTCTTGCCCTACATAGATGACTAGCTCCCTGTGCAGGGAGCTCCTTGTTCCATGCTTGGATGTGCTGCAGTAATGCAAATAATAAATAACAAGTATTTTCCTATTAGCCAGTACTGAATTGCACCTGCTAAGCTTGCTTAAGCTTGCAAGAAGAAAAACACTCGTTAATCTGCTCTGTTCTCTTCCTGTTTGGATAAAACAGCTTTTCTCAGATGTGTACTCCAGCAATGAAACTCTGCTGCCTGGTGAATGCAGCTACATTGGGTGGATTTCCTGGATGTGTTTGTAATCTGCCGGGAAAAAGAAAGAAAAAAGATATGTTTTCAGGTCAGTTTTGGCTATTATGGTTGATTGATTTGGGAATTTGCATTGCACAGCTCATAGAATCTCATCTTATAGCTTTTGTGTAAAGTTTGTGCAAATCTTCATTCTGAGTTAAAATACGATATTTGAAAAGATATGGTCTTGGCTAGAGGACTCAAAGTGGAAGACAATTAACCATAAGGAAGTTGTTCCTGTGGCTGATAGCCTTATGGGGTTGGCTGAGAAGTCTCTGTGAAGAGGGCTTGGGGTGGTGCTTCAGTCTCCCAGAGGTTCTGCTGCTCCTGGCCGTGGCTGGATGATGTGCTGGCCATCGGGAGTTATGAAGGAAACCTCTGACCTGCTCCCTGCAGGAGCTTACAGCTTGCTTCGTCTGCCAGTGATGAGAACCCCTTGCTTCTGAACGTCAGTACTCCAGTATTTCAGATCCCCCAGCCTAAAAATGTGATTCCTGCCTAAAGGAGCGCAGAGAGTTGTAGGGAGAACCAGTGATAACTGACAGGGAAATTTATGTTTCTTCTGTGCAATGTTTCTACATGAAAATACTTAGCACCTCATAGGAAGTGGACTTGGAAGAGTGTTTATGATGCACCGAAGACTGCACACCAAGTGAGCAATAACACAGGGACCAGAATTCTTCTCTTTTTACCAAAAATATCTTCCCACAAAAATGGAAGAACAAGCTGCGATTCCATCTGCTTCCTCACATGGAGAGATCCAGCAGGTCCTCCAAAGGACACCTTCTGTTTCCCTCAGGACTCGGCTTCATTTGAAGAAACATCATCAGAAAACTTAAAGTGGTGCTGTAAAAATACTTAAGCTACCAACTGCTACCTTGAATTCTTGTGTGAATGCTTTATTCAGCATTCACATGCTCACACACATAAACATTTATGTTCTGTTTGTCTTTCTTTATGTACACTTAAATTTATATGGTAGTTATTGATTTTTATATAAAATGAAACTATACAGAATTCAATCTTCAAATACTTTTTTAATTAGCACTTTGTTCCAGACACAAAAACACCTTGCCTTAATGATCTTCTGACTTATTTTGGTTTTCACTGTCTAAATGATAAATGCAGGATAAATCCTGTGGTCATCTATGCATCTGTGTGGAAATTGTTCAGCCATTAATTGCTATGCAAGATAAAATCATGTTCGTATTTTCTTACATTTCTTGTGTAGAAGTACAAGTCAGCCTAACATAAAAATGGCAATTTTTCATACAGTGAAAGCATATATTGAACTTTCCTGTTACAATGAGAAACTGATTTCAGTCACAAGTAACCTTTTTGTCTTAAAATGTATGTTACATTAGGTTAATTGGATATCTTGTAATCTAATAATCTAATAATGCGCTGTTAGGAATTGTGGGGACTTCTGCATGCCATAGGGTGATCGAAGGGATTACAGCAGGCAGAGTGTCCCCACCTGGATATACACAACACCAAAAAATTGGTAAAACTGTAGAGGTAGATCCCACAAGCCCACCCTGTCTGCTTCCAGAGACTCCATCTCTACTCCCAGTAGTGGTTTATTATTAAAACCCATTTCTCAAATGAGAAGGAATGTATGTAGACCTGCTGCCAGTGAAACTGGAGCTGGGGTCAAGTATATACTAGGAAAAGACCTGGGAGGAGAGCTTGCTGAGCTTCAGGCACTGTTGTTGTGTGCACATCCCTTTCTCTCTCCACGCTCCAGCTCGGCATGCTCTGATGTGCAAGGATGTGAGCGGCTATTTCCAAGCTCATCCAAATACAACAGAGAATTCAACATGCTGGAACAGATCAGGGTGAATATTCAGTCCTGCTTTATTCTTGCTCAGGAATGATGCATGTCTTTTATTTTCTAGCTTCCTTTGATAGATTGCTGTATGTATTTGAAAATGGTAATTTTTTTCATCATTTTTTTTCAGTTTCAGGTTTTAACAATTTAAGGTCTATGTGACCTAGACTAAGTTCCTTATATATTCTATGTAGGCCAGACTAAACCGTTGCAGTTAGAACTCTTCCTTGTGCAAAATAAGCCTTCTGATTTTAGTCCTTTTTGAAAGACTGGAAGAATCTGTCTTCTGATTACTTCTTATTTCTCTGAATCTCTCTGCAGTATGGTTTATGTGAGCAGGCTTCAGCTGGGGAAGTTGGTGTATTGGTCGTGTCCACTTGGGATGACCCTTGGGTGGCTCTTCCCCACCAAGCGACCTGGCCCAGCCCCAGTCGCTCACCCGTCTCTCAGCAACATCAGCACTGTCTGAGCTGAAGCCAGGACAAGGGGAGGATGCAGTGCAGTGCTAGCTCAAGTTACGCAGATCATTTAATGCATTTTGATACATTGGCTAAACACAGTCCTGTGAACAGTGAAAAATATGCAACCTTGCTTTCCATTTTGATAAAGGAATTTGAGAATAGGTTTCAAGATTGCGGAAAAAATCATCAATTTTTTGGTATATCTGCAACTCCGTTTTCAGTCGACATAAATACATTACCTGCAAATTTTAAAATGAAATGGATAAAGTTGCAATCAGACATTCAACTCAAAGAAAAATGTGATCATGTCTCTCTACTAGACTTTTACAAGACCTATCTTACCAGAGAAAAATATCCCTCGCTTCACAATCGTGCCTTATTCACGTCATTGCTTTTTGGCAGTACATACATTTGTGAACAACCGTTTTCAAGGGTGAAGCACAGGAGAAGTAAAATTTCATCAAAAATCTCTGACAAACACCTTGAGAACTCTGCAAATTGCAACCACTTCCATCGAACCAGATTGATGCTTTAGTTTCACAAAAAGGTCAAATATCCCACTAGTTTTGTTTTTCTTGCTCTTTTTTATGTTTTAATAAAAAATGCAAAATAATTTTTGCTAGTTACATACGTTAACTGTATTATATATATTATATGAGGCCCAAGACAATTCGCTTTACTCAATGCGACCCAGGCAAGTCAAAATGTTGGACACCCATGGCTTAGTGCATTTGCAGGCAGGGATGGGAGGGGAGAGCTGAAGCATGTTCCCTCCCAGCCGCAACAAGCAGAGCCCCAGATCTGCTCGCAGTCTGGGCTGAGGCATTCCTCACGCTTTGGGCCATGCAGGGCCTGCTCGCTCGCAGCCCCGCTGGCTGTGCAGGCTGCACTTTTACAGCGGTGTTCTCCTGTTTGCCTTTCATCCCTCCCAGGAACAAAAATGGCAGAGGAAAGTCTTTGGAAACAGAGGTGGTTGGATTATCTGCTGTCTTTTATGTTGTGTTGCTGTGTTTTGCACTCTGTATTTGTGAGGGCAGTGCAGTCAGTCAGCAAAGGAGGATGATATTTCCCCTTCCCTCCAGTATCAGTGATTCCACCTGAAATACTGCATTCCATTCTGGCAACCTCCAACTAGAAAAATGACATGAAAGACTGAAGAAAGAAAAGAAAGAGCAGTAAAAGTGGTTCAGAGGCCAGATATATACTAAATCATGTAGAAAGACTAAATTAACTTTAAAAAGATTTTAAAATCTTGCCCAAGCAGAAGGCCACAGAAGGTATCACTGTCTGAAAGCAGACTGTGAACCTGAGTGAATCTTGTTGTAATTCATGTTGGCAGAGATGACGGGATAAAATGTGAAAAAGAGAACTGCATGTTTGTTATAAGATAAACTTGCCTACACTATAGAGCTGTCTCTTGGCATACTGTACTAGTGGTCTTTTACCTTAACTAGTTAAATAAAGTTCTTCAGAATTAATAGTATGAACTCTGTGCTATATTCAGTTGCATAATGCAGTGAATAGATGACTCTAGCACATAACTGTGCTTTTGCTATTGCTGGAAAAGGATCTCAAAGACTACACTGGCAGGTGGATGTGTGTAAATCTGGATTTATGAAAGGCAAATCCTGGACTTCTCCTAACCACTTCTTGCAGTTTTGGGAGTCTCTTTCCCTTACTTCATGGTTTTGGACACAAAATTTTGTGCAATTTTTTGCTATTTCTTTAAGGTAAGAACCTTTTACTGTGGTCCGATCTTTTTATACCTTGGAAGTTGACCACCTGTCTTTAAGTCCAGTATGGTGAGAGATGGAAAGGCAGAGGTACTGGGAGTTAATGCAAGAATTGAGTGTTTTGAGAGGAATGCAGATCCACGATCTTCCCTTTGCTGCTGTGACGTTGTGACCAAGAATCATGACATCCTCTACAATCACATGTAGAGGAAGAGTTTGCTGGGGCACTCTAATAAAATGAGTATCAGGATCAAAATACGTCAGCTTTCTCCGTCCAAATTTGCATGCTTAAAAATACACTATTTATAAGGATTTAATGCTATAATGAAGCATGATGTGTCATCACTAGCTAGACAGTAAAAGTTAATTTTACTGTGCTTACTGAACAATTTTAATATCTTTTATGGGTATCACATGCATTTCACATTAGAAATGCAATTATAATTATGAGCTTGATGTTGTAAATGGTTTAAAGTCTGCTTCATTATGTTTGTTACTCCTGAATATAAGCTGGAAAAAAATTCAGTCCTGAATAAAGAACCAAAATCTTATAGATTTGGAGAAAGAGTCCACCTTGTCCAGCATTTTGTCTCTTATGGTAGCCAGCATGCATTGCTGAAGAAAAAGAAAACTATT
This sequence comes from Penelope pileata, assembly GCA_013396635.1. Classification (NCBI taxonomy): domain Eukaryota; kingdom Metazoa; phylum Chordata; class Aves; order Galliformes; family Cracidae; genus Penelope; species Penelope pileata. The sequence continues at coordinate 2,411,965 of WBMW01000664.1, forward strand.
CTTGCAAACATGAACCCTTCTCTGAGTGCAGATGACCTCCATGGAAACACAGTATGGACACGCAACACACTGAAGGGTTGTACTAGCATTAGGATGAACCATGCATATGTGCAATTTATTTCATGGGGATTAAGGAGAGCAGAAAGTAATTGTGACTGCTCAGATCCACATTTAGGGCAGAACAGTCGCAGCCTACAGCACAGACTAAAGCTATCACTACCCATGTCCTTTTCCCTACTACTCATACCACAGAAAGTTAGAAGAAAGAACAGAGAAAACAGCTTCCATCTGCTGCTAATCTCAAGCCAACACAATCATACAAGGAGTTCCCATAAGTGGGAGAAACCTGCTTCTACAGGTCACACTCTTTTCTGAAATACTGATTTAAAATATTTTTGTTATGTGATGTTGGGAATAAAAGAAAAAGGCACATTGCTCAAAACACAGCAGAGTTGGCATTGTAACAAGTGTTGGCTGGGCTGAGCCTCCAAAGGTACAGGCAACGTACCAAAAGTGTTCCTGCTCAGGCTTTCCTGAATGGGGAGACCTATGGCATGGAATTAGATCCAGGCTGGCAAAAGTTGTTTCTTTTACAGCTAGGTAAAATATTCTAAAGTTCAGAACGATAATACCAAGTAAATAAATGTGACATTTTAAAATTAATGTGGTGCCAGGGAAAATGGCCAGGAAGCAGTTGTTAACATGGTTAAATCATCTTTAGGTTACACTGAGAAAAAGATCGTGTTGAAGTTCTCAGTGCTGGAAGTGTTTTATTGCTTGTAATATATATTCAGTGATTATTGTTATTACTGTGACTGAGAACTGATCACACTGGGCATGGAGGTCTTTTAAGCCGGGGTTGGATACTAGGCTGCCAGCATTGTCTTGAATGGCAAACAGATTCAATATTTGTTATTAACTTTACTGTGAAAAAGCCAATTCTTAGTATTTGCAAAAAATACAGGTATATAGCTTGTTGCATTTATATGTTTGTATTCCAGTGAATAGAAACTGCATAATACTTTGGCACTTTTGAGGCTACAAGTAAAACTCTTTAAAAAAAAAAAAAAAGAAAACTATTACTTTCCCACAGTCATAGAAGAACAGCCTGCTCACTTTTTCACACTTCCACTATTTCATTTATTCCTTACAGTCAATTTGTCCTTTCTGACACGCTTAGACAAACAGCAAACTCACACATCTTCAAATGACTGCTGCAAGCCAGGAAGTAGAACCACACGAAGCAGGAAAAAAGGATCAGGATTTGTTCTTCACCGTGTTTCCAACTGAAACTCAAAAAAAGTTAAAAAAATATAGTCATCTAATGCTTCTACATAAAATAAAGGTAGCTTATATATATGCTGTGACAGCTGAATTCCAGTTGGTATTTTCTCCAGTATCCACTATCAGTGTGCACAATGCCTTCACTTTGCCAATCTTGCATTGCCAGGTCACAATTCAGAGTCACAGGAGAACAAAGGCAAATTCAATTGCTGGAAAAATACAGAAGAAAAAAGACTGGCCTTGGACAAGATTTCATTTCATGCTGCTAGGAGCTCTGGTGTTGGCTAGACCTGTTTCAAAAGCCTATATTCTTTTGCTTTTCCTTCAGGAAATCATATCTTCACCTACCTCAAACTGAGTGGAGCCACTCAATGGAAAACTAACTGTATAATGCACATACTGCCAGGTGCTTGTATTCGAGGCTGTGACTAGAGATACAAGTATCTCAGTTGACTTGTTTTGAGCTGATCCCAGTATCTCTATCCTTAAACTGAAGTCTACAGTAAAGATACAGGCTGCTTCACTTATGCTTCCAACCTTCGTTTTCAGAAACTGAGAGGCCTAAGTTTCCCATTTTCTAAGTCACAGAATTATTGAATATCCAGAGTTGGAAGGGACCCACAAGGATCATCAAGTCCAACTCTTAGCTCCACACAGGACGACCCAATTGTACCTACATTCTAACAAACCTACCAAAACCATGCCTGTTAGTTGATAGGTAATCTATACAGAGAGTATTTTGGCACTTGGGACAGTAATGCACACATTAACTTTAACAGACATTCTCGGATGATCTTCCCTTCTCTCCCCCTCCTTGCTTTTTGTGAGTGGACATGACTGAATGTTGATGGGAGAATATGGTTTTGGAAAATAAATGGGAAGCTGATCTTTAACTGATCTCTAAGAATGCATACAAGATATATGCTTTGGAAAAGACTTAAGATACAATCATATGCTGACATTTCCTGAGCACATCTATCATTCTCATGGAACCTGCCTTTTCAAAACTCTCCTTCATGCATACACCTCTGTGATTTTGCGTTGTTCAGAAATTCCTTTCTCCTAATAAAAGTTTATAAGGAGCCTCAAAAGTAGACGGAGTCCAACTTGGGTCTTCTGGAATCAATAAAAATCTTTAAGCTTCATTAACATCACTCATGATCAACAGAGCCAAAAATCTTCCTTCATTACAGCAAAGAGAAAAAATGTTGGTGATGTCATCCTAGGCCTTTCAGGACAAGTCTCATCTGTTTTAGTGAGTTTGTGACAGTGAACAAAACCAGCTCGCAGCCTTTTGTCAGCTCCATTGATTAACCCTGAGATTTTCCACCCAACCTAAGAAGCATGCAGCTCCATAAGCAATTTGACAGCCATAAGGTGACATCTATCCCTCATGTGCCTGGTACTGCTCAGCTTTGGATGTTGTAGCTGCAAGAACCCACTCCAGGAAGGTAATGTGACTGTGGCATACACTGTCTGATAAGGATAGTTTCACAGAGGCTGCGCTGTAGGTTCTCTCTTACCTGGCCATGTGAGAAGCAGCGTATCGAGATTGCTCTCTCAGTACTGCTGCTCCTTGAGTTCAAAATGGCAGCCAGCCTTTGGGGCCTGGATATGTTGGTCCTGGTAGAAGGAATAACTGGTAATTGGAGCTTAGTATGTCTTGAGTGCAATATCTTGCTTCCATCAGGTTCTGGCAGTTCTCTTTGAAATTAAAGACTGCATATGAGTCCGGCTGTCGGGTTGAATGAGAGCCCTGAGTGCCTCTCAGCTTCCCACAGGGTGTTCAACTGTTCCTTTAGCACCTTCATGTACAAGGATGCACATGGCTAACTCCTTAGCTTGTGTATTTGCAGGCTGTCCTAGGAGAATATTTCAGATCACAGCTTGACTTTAAGCTACATCTTTTACCCCCACATAGAGGTGCCTTTAATTATGTTAATCTTACAGTTCAAACAAAAGGTCTGGCATTTTCAGGGATGCTCTGAAAATCCCACTCCCTTTCAGTGGCAGCATGTTGCCACCTTCCAGGAGCACAGGGTGACTGCCAGGACCTCTGGCCACAGTTTCAAGAGTCAAAGATTTTTGTACCTTGGCAAGCCATAACAACTCCAAAAAACCAGGAAAGTTTTTTGTGCTTTGCCTTAACTCTCAGCATTTTGTTAGGTCTCCTAAAACTCTTTGAGTGACAAATAAACCCTGGCCGTGTGGTGCCTGGTGATGGAACGTTACCTACTTGTGTATTTGTCCAGGATGGTGTGTGATCATTTTTAAAAGGTGTTGACCAGTGTAGAAAATGAGTCTTTGTAAGCAGAGAAGAAAGACATATGTTGAAAACCTCTTAAGAAAGGCTTGAATTGGCATTTTAACCAAATGTGCATGAGACAGACAACACTGTGAAGTCATGAATGGCGCAGGTAATGTGACACTGCAGATGTTTTTAGTGGGAGCACAAGCTCCATATAGATGTTTTCATCTGATTACACAATTACTTTGCAGGCTCGGAATTAAATGGTTTTCCAATTCAGACAAGAAAAAGTAATTCACAGGTTTTATAGTTGCCATTTACTTTGGTGAAGATACGGAACATGAAATCTAGGACAATCATTTTGTTATCTCCCATGTTTTTTCTGCTTTCTCAACAACATGTAAACTATTCTCATTATTTCTTCTTCAGTTAAGGCCCTTTGTTGGCTTCCTTCAGGAGATGCCAAGATTTATGTTATCAGGGTAACTGATAACTGATAATATGAACAAGCCATCATAACATGAATTCAGATACTGATTTTTTGTGAATATGAATTCACACAGAAAACAGAAAAAAAAAAAAAAACCCCAAACCCTCCGCTTAGCAAATGTTAACCTTGTGGTTCCAGAAGTTTAATTTACTCGTTGTAAGCAGCTAAATTCTCAAGGCAGAGCATTTTTTAGGACTTCTGATTATTTCCTGGTTACTGAGATACTTTCATCCCCAATACTCAGTGTCAGTGCCTCTGCAAAGCAGATATATACTGGCTGCAGATTCCTGATGAGTGGAATAGCACTAAGGAAATGAATATGCTACCTATAATATAAAAATATCTCCCTTGGGGATAGGGTAAAAATTGAATTAGCATTTCTTGTTGTTGCCTAAATTTTACTATTCAGCCTATAATGAACAAAAAAAAAAAAATGAAAGAAATTGGGTTACACTTACTAGATCTCATATCTTACGTTGCCAATATAGTCTTCAAGAAGGTTTATTAGTTATTCAGGCAATTCTTTTAATAATGAAACATGAATGGGGAGAACATATCCTGGAATTACTTTTTAATGACAGCTTCATCTTTTAGGGGAAAAAAAAAGAAGTGCATGAATTATTTAATCTGAAAATAAAAATAATTTGTAGGAAGCAATACTGAGTGTGCAAAAAGGTCAAATGTTGAGCTTCTGAAGGAAACAGAGGTAGTTATGTCTTGGTGAATCTTAATTGTATATAACATAGGTCTTCAGATGGATGGGGAAGTCAACTAGCTTTTCATTCAATTACTTGAAAAAAATAACATTGCAACGTTTGGGGTAGAACAAATCATTTTTTTGTGTGTGTTCGCATTATGTTTGCCAAAGCTGGAGCTTTTTTTAAGCAAAGATGTCAAGGGGATTTTGAGCAGAATATTTTTAGTTTGTTAAGCCTACAGTTGACTTTCTGTATCTCAGTGGCTGGCTTTTTTACCTGCAGTAATAAAACATTTCTGGTTTAGGGAAACTAACCTGTCTCATATTTACACAGTCAGGCTCATTTACATTTTTGGATTAGTACAAAGCTGCTTTCTCGTGGATCTATCCCTCCTCCGAGTAAAGGAGAAGGGAACCATATATATCTCAATTCTACGGGGAGGAAAGGAGATCTGTAACGAAAAGCCTTCACATGTGGGTATCTTAGCCCATAGGCTCGTCCACTACACAGGTGGCTCTTTGCAGTAAACACTTCCTCACTGGCATTCCAGAGGTGGATTATGTGGAGTAGAAGTAAAAAACTGGTTTTTTTTTTCTTTTTCCTCTCCTCTCCTCTCCTCTCCTCTCCTCTCCTCTCCTCT
>WBMW01000664.1:2417373-2494707 GCA_013396635.1 Penelope pileata
TCTTTTTCTTTTTCTTTTTCTTTTTCTTTTTCTTTGCAATAGGCGTAAATTATTTCAGATGCAATATTAAATGCAAATGATTGAGTGTATTATTTTGCTTACAAGATGTTCTTTGTATAAGCACAATAGTATGAAAATAAGGAACAGGTTTATCTTGACAGCTTACATGTCTTGTTCACCTGTCTCCAATTGAAAAGTTATTACCTTTGCATATTTTTCACTTTTGGTGAGGCAGTTTTTACCATGTTCTTTTTTGCTAAAGTAGCATTTCTGCAATATCAGACTTAGCTCCTATTACAGTTATGATAGACTTAATTACAGAAAGAGAATAACTGCTAGGTCAAAATGGATTTAAAATTACAGAAGTTGCTTGACTAAAGTTCACGTAGCTCCATATGTTATGTTTGAGTTCCTAGCTGCATCCCGTGAAGGGATCTGCACACCAAACTGGGCACCATCTATACAGAGACAGAAAGATCAGATCTATATTGGCATTTGTATTGACTAAAATATGTCTACTTGCCTGTTACTCAGTGTAAGAGTAACAGGAATCTAGGCCCTTGGGGTAAAGCAGTGCTTACTTCTCACCTCTCATGACAACCTTAGTTAAGGAGAACAGGCAGTGAGTAAGAGAAGACTACAGGTACTGCTTCCAAACCCGCTGCCTGCTTTGTTCCTCTGAAGGGAGGAGCACTGATTTCCATACAAGCGAGGATAATGCTGAGCTCTTTTAACTCATCCCTGTCCCTTACGAATTTCTCCCTTCCACTTCTGGACTTGGGAGCCTGATTAAAGCTGTTCACCAGACAGCACTGTTTAGTTTGTACCATTTTATTGCTGAAGTTTATCATTTCAGTAGTTTGGTACTCTGAATGTGTCTACAACTTCCACGGCTCTTCGATACTCCATGCATTGACAAAGAAGCTCTTCAGCTGTTAAAATCCTTCTGTGGCAATGTGGAGAGCATTCTGTGGGTATCCGGTGTTTTCTTTGACTCACCAAAAAGTGCAGCCCTTAGACAATATAACAGATGCATTAAGTATTAATGGTGTTAATGTTCCACGGCAATTAATAGATTTGTGAACTCTCCTCCCTCCTGTGCAGGCCCCATGGGCAGCCGCCAGCAGCCCAGCTCCTTGCTCCAAAGCACGAACCTGTTCAGCACTCCTCTTGCAGCACAAAAGATGCACTGGGACTGTTCTCTCTTGCATTGAGAGAAGTAATTAGCTCCTTCGCAGTTTTCTGGGTGCACGAAGCAGATGCCCAATGTTTCAACTGTATTGGAATAGGCATTGCTGTGCTTGCTGGCCATACGTTAAGACTGATTAAGTGCCATGTGAGTGTGCTATAGGACAAATCACTGCTGTCTGTTAGAGTGACCAAGCACTCTGCTGAATCACAGAATCACAGAATCGTAGGGGTTGGAAGGGACCTCGAGAGATCATCAAGTCCAACCCCCCTGCCAGAGCAGGTTCCCTACAGCAGGTTGCACAGGTAGGCGTCCAGGCGGGTCTTGAATATCTCCAGGGAAGGAGACTCCACAACCTCCCTGGGCAGCCTGGTCCAGTGCTCCGTCACCCACAACGTGAAGAAGTTCTTTCTCATGCTGGTGCGGAACTTCCTGTGCTCCAGTTTTAGGCCATTTCCCCTCATCCTGTCNGTGCTGGCTTATAGCCAGCCTGTTGTCCACAGGATCACATTGGTTCATATGCTTTCAGGAAGAAAACTCCTGAAAACATTTTCATGGACTTTCCATCATGAAATACCCACATTTTGGGATCTCTGAGAAGCAATCGTAAATAAAGTGTCTGAGTTCACTACAGATTGCTGTTTTCTGCTTCCTTGACTGATGGAAGAATAATAGTTTTGTTTATCTCCTACTGTCCTAGTCAGCTGGCAATTCCTATTCTCCTTTTCTCTCTAGATTGTTTTTTCCTCCTGCAGGACAGATTGGAACCAAAGACCTAATTTCCTCCTACTTCATATCCCATGCAGCCACTTACAGGTGTGTGTACAGTGTCACCTTAGCCAAATGGCAACGTTTTACAGAGGTATGAATTAGAAGGTACAAGCAGTACGAGCAATATAAAGAGCAAGACAGGAGATAATCAAGTCCCAGCATGAGAGAGAAACTATGTTTAAGTCTTATGCCATCTGGACGTGACTTTTCGTGAGTGCTTAAGAGTTTAAAATATCTGTAGGTGCTGAGGCATCGGAAGGTTCAGCGGCATATGCTGTTTTTATGTGAGGAGCAGCTGAGTCCCAGATCAGAGATTTACTAGCTGCTAAAGAAAGAACTCTGTAAGAGAGTGGAACAGACAGATCAAGCTTCCTGCTTTTCAGAAGAAGCAGCCTTTATAATTTCTGTTATTTTCCTCTCCTTCAGCCTGTCCTTTGCATAAAGCTATGCCTGCTTTGGCATTGGGCTGTGAGTGAGGACAGGGAAAATGCAGTTTGCATGAGGATATTGCCTGCGCTGCCAATACAATACTGGGCTCTTTGTTGGGAGAAGCTGCGAAAAACCTGGCTGTAATCTGCTCAGGCTGGGAAAGGCTGAGCACAAAGCTTTAAGTCACAGAAAAGCAGGATGCAGAAAGAAGAGGACCCTGAGGAGAGCTTTTAACAGCAATGTCCTATGGAGTAACCAGTGAATCACCACACAGTACGTTATCATTAAACCCCATCTATTTGGGTGTGTTTATTACAAAGATCTCATGTTGTGCCTCATCCATTTCACAGCTGTGCAGCACCAGTCACTCGAACATTCCTTACTGCGACTCTGAGTTCTGAATACCACCTTTGGGTATCTTTTGCCCCAGCCTTGTTCCCATGTGCTTTGGTGGAAGGATAGCATAATGCCACTTAGTATAAGATGTGCCTGCACTGGTAAGAACATAATAAAAGTTTTGATGTGCTGCTGTGTAGCTGAGCCAGGACATAAGACAATGCTGAGGTGAGACATTGCTGAGAACACTTCACTAAGGGAACCGAAGAGTAGACAAAAATAATTTCTCACAGGTCAGCTCATTAAGGATGCTACTGAAGTACAGGGAAAAGCTGGCTCCCAAGTTACATTTTTCCTTTTCTTTTCTACATTTCTTTTCTATGGGGGGGAGATGAACCAAATTTGCTTAATGTGCTTTGGCATGAAAAATGATATTTATTTCTTCCTTCATATTATAGTCTACAAAAACAGAGCTGAGAGAGCAAGGAAGACTACCTGGCAAACAAATGGGTATGCTCAGAGAGAACTGACCATTAGGATAGAAAAGAAGCAGGCAAAATAACACTTTCCACTGTCCCCAGCCCCTTCCTTGAGATAAAGCATGTATCACAGGGGCACACAGGGTATCACACAGGGGGCCAGGGAGGGGGAGCAGCAGGAGCTCCCTGAGGTTTTCTTAAAATCACGTCAGTGCGAGAACTGATACCCAGCACTTACAGCTGGGAGTTGCTTTTGGTCTTTCTTTTTAAAAACAAACACCAAACAAACATTTTCACCTGGGAATCTTTATTTACCTTATCTTTTTCTGTACTCTTTTGCAGGACAAGGAGTCTGTACTCTTAGTGGTTTCTATCCTATTTATCTTGTCACCATGCAAAGTGGCCAAAATTGAATTAGTATGGTGAGTGGACTTCGAGCTCCGTGGCCATCAAGGTGACTTTGAAGTATTTTACTCCTGAGGTTACATACTTCTGCTAAAACATCCATCTGTGGTCGAGGCAGTACTATGTTTTTATTCCGGTGTCACTGCTGATAAGGAGGGAGCCAAAAGGTGCTATAAGCTGTGTGGCAGACTGTGGCATAGTTCACAATGTTTTATTTGCTGGCAGAGCTGCCCTACAAAATCACTGCCTCTCCATCCTATTCTCTGCCCTAGATGTTCATTCCTGTGTCCGTGCTGCGGTTTTTCCGTTGTGCTAATTAAGTTTGTGAGGCTCTGTTGAAAGATTTGGTCTGATTTGGCTTAAAAAGGAGATTATTTTTGAAATTCACGTTACTTAATTACGTAGTAGTGCACTCTAGTCAGCAAGTACTTGGCGGTTTGGTAAAAACTTAATTTGATCCTGGATGTAATCCACCACCATCACAGGTTTATTTTGTTTAGAAAAGGTTCTAACAGGCAGCAGGCTGATTAGGCTCTTTTTCAGCTTGTAGCAGCTGCTTGTTCTGGAAGCAATTTACTGCTGACCAGCGTCTTAAGCAGCAACAGTTAGGGGAGATATATACACAAATGTATTTAAAAGTATTCTAAAAAATCAAACTTTTAAAAATAGAGAACAAATGAATGCATGTATTTTTAGCATCTTTTTTTTTCATTTGAAATAGCTCACCTTCTATTTCAAAGTACTGCACATTCACTACATGCCACTGAGAGATTCTGAGCACAAGTCCTTTTATTTCAATTCCAAATGATGCCAAATGAAAACGGCATCATCTTTGCTCAGAATGGCATCAGAACTGCAGCACACTGTCCCTGTTTCTTAGTCTGCACCTCAGGTCAGCCTCTGTGCTCTGCCAGTTGTCCTGAGGCTGGAAATGGTCCCGTTGCCTGCAGTGAACCTTGTCAAGAGCTGAGTAATATTTAGCATGAGGACAGCTCTTCAGATAACCACTAGACCAGACAAATGTGGGACTGTGTTGACACATTCTGATTTAGGAGGAGAACTGTGTATGACTAAGGGACATTTTCAATTTCCAAGGTCTAGAAACAGGATTGCAGATTTGCTCTAGTCTCCATAAAATAGCTGGATGAGGTCTTCCTACTCCACACAATACCTGCAGGGTAATGGGAGAATACTTATTTTCTTCCCTGTTGGGGAAAGAAGAGGGAAGAATGGTCCAGCTTATGGGCTCCTTTCTTTTTCCCCTGGCTGCTGGTTATCAGCTCTCTGTCAAAGGAAGTGGAATGGAGGTTTCTCACCCAAGTGAGGAAAGCATATCTTTCCAGACAAGGAGACGTTGGCAAAACTAGGGAAGAACGAACATTTTTTCTTGGCCAAATTAAATAGAAATGTCATGTTATTCTCTCTCCCTATTTTTGAATATGTCATATTTGAATAGGTTGTGATTAGACAAAACAAATTCACTCTGTCTCTAAATAGCACCACAACTATTTAAAACAACTAAATACAATACGAACTCGTTTACTTGCAGTAGTCTGAAAGAATTTTCCGTGGTTCTGCTTCATGAAACCATGTTCATCAGAAAATGTAGTTCTTCAATTGCATTTTGCCTTCATGTCTTAAGAACAAGGCTTTCTAAAACTCTACTACGGAAAATATCTCGCCATTTTTTTTAATTTGGTTTTCCTGAGTAACTAGAGGATGACGAAAGGAAAACAAACGTGTCTAGACAGTGGCATCTAGTGGCCAAATACTTCTTGTGCAATGGAACCGGAAACGTGGATTGCTCTCTTCCAAAAAACAAATGTTCTTTAAGATAGTCTGCCATGGAAAAAGGACCGTGCATTTGTGTTTTGTGGGGAACTGGTATCCTGAGTGGAGAAGAACATCTTCTGAGTTAGCATTGCTATTAGGAACTAGTCAACTAGCAAGATATTTGAAAAAAGACAGGTAAGAAAAAAATCACAAAAAGTTTATTCATTTCTGGTTTCCAAGTGGCTTCACTTTGCTTGTGTTTATGCTCCTGTGCTCTGGTTTGTCCACCAGATTGCAAAAATCCATCCTGCCAGTCGTGAATATGTTGACCGCTATCGTTTGTTCATTCTCTCTCAGCATAAGCAGTGCTTGGTCAGAAGAGTGCACCCATAGGCTGCCCAGCAGAGCTGCGGAGTTCAGAGTGCATGTAAATATAGGAGCTGGCTGGATTCTGGAGAGGAAAATATTGTTCAAATGTGATACAACTATGAGCACAGTGAGATATGCCACAATTATTTTCCTTGGGCTTCCTTTTTTAGGGGTCTTAACCTGAGGCCGAAGAACGAGGTCATTGTACTACTGTCGTTCAATCCACAATGTCTCACATTTACAATCTTTTGGCCTATATTTCTACTGAAACATCATTTTATTGACAGTCTGAAACCAGACATTCACACTGCACGAGCTGGTGCTAGTAGAGGAGACAGAAATCCAGTCTTTATATCTGGAAGTAGGGGAAAAAAAAAAAAAAACAACCAGAAACAGTTACATTGACTTGGGATTCCTTTATCAAAACTTACAGATCAGCAGAGTGTATGAAATTCATCAAAAATTATGCATCATCTTTGTAAAACCAGAACAAACTAAGTAAAGGATCATTTCCATTATGACTACTAATCAACCACTTCACCCAAATTTTATTTCCAATGAACTTTGAAACACTTATGAAAATCAACTTTTTTTATAATGGAAAAATTCTCATAAATTTTCAGTAACATTAAAGACAATGGCTGCAGTTCTATGGTGATAGGCCATAGAAAAATACAGTGTATATTTATGCACTGTAAGATGGAAGTTCATAGATAGGCTGCTGCTTGGGTTTTGCAGTTAGAATCCTCAGCAGAAAGTCAGATTCAAAGTTGCTAGAATCAAAGGTGAAATCTATAATCAAAACTCCATAAAGATTTTTTTTAATATTCTATGCATTTTCTGATGTATAGTCTAGAATATAATGTACATATGCATGATCTTTTTCAAGTGAACCTAGATTATAGCTGTGTATGTTGGAATTACTGGAGGAAAATCAAACCTTTTAAATTTCTAAGGTCTCACCTCAGTTTGGCATAGCTGTGTTTTAAAATTTCTAGAAAAAGAAACTGTACTCATGACTTTCATAGTTTCACTTGCATCTTCGTTTGTAATTTTATCAAACACTACGGCAAAAGTGAATCTCAAATTGTAAGTACTAAAATATTTACCATTTCTCACACATCCTCTCATCCATAGGTTTCAACACAATGTAGACAACCAAAATCAGAATCCACCTTATTTTGCAGTGGAATCAATGGTCAGACACAGGCTCATACAAGGGACAATTTAAAGCAGGTAACTTAAATTCCTGTTTTGAACAGTCCTGGCTGAGGAACCTGTTCTCTCTGATTCTGCATGGAGACAGATCGTGCTGGGAGTGACTCACAGTACTCAGTGAGTCACTGGCACAGCTGAAATTAGCTCAAGTGAACTGTCTTAAGTCCTCGAACTCTCAACAAGTTCTGAGTACAAACCAAAAACCAGTGCTCTTGAGTTTTTATTGCAAAATTGCTCTGCTAATCTCGTGAGCTACAAACCAAACATCTGCGGTGTCATCTGAGTGTCAGAAAAGTTTTTAGACTGTAGATGGCACTGCAAGGTAAGTGCAAAGGTGGGTCCACTAGCTGTGGAGATCTTATTTTCTGTACATTCTCTGCAATTCCATACACAACTATGGACAGTGCTTTGTTGTTGCTTACAGCTCATATTGCTTGTGAATAACTATCCTTTCTGCGTCTGTAGACTAGCATAGTAACAGAAAACAAACCTTGGATAGCAGGAATGCTCTCAAGGTCCAATTAGACAAGCTGGAGATCTTAAAGAAGATGTCAAAGTATCTGACGTGCCATGGCTCCTGACTTGTGAGATGAAGAGTGTTTTGTTTAAGCTTATTGATTGAAAGTCCCTGGGTACTCACTGCATCTTCATTTCTTTACTTTCACAGGGGAACTCTGAAGTAATCTGTGTAGACCTCAAGCAGGGCCCATATGTTACCATTCTCCTTTCCATGCCATTTTATCCTTAGACTTCTCCACACTTTTCTCAGGTGGTACTAGTATATTCCATATTCTATATACATAGTAAACCTGTTTCTTTGAGTAAAAGGATAGAGTTTCTTAAAGCAAGCTGCATATATCCTTTATTTTTTTGAAGATAGCTTAGTGGTATAAAAATTACCATTTTCTTTTTTTTGAGTGTGTGGCTATCTGATAAATAAGAAGTAGCTTGTTTTTTGCATGGCAAAGCACAAACCTTCCCTGTTAAGAGGTTTTCTCTTCCTCTGTTAGCTCTGTAATACAAATTCCCAAATATTTCGTACTCTTGTTCTTTTGAAGTTTATAAAACAGAAAGATCACAAGGAATTTATTTAGTATAAGAAGAAGATAAGCCTGGAGTTGATTAATTTTTTCTTCAGCAGAGAGTATTACTGCTGCCAATAAGAATTATTACTGAAGGCTCCAGAGGACACTGGTAATAATTAGGCCAGCTGAGGCACGTAAATAGAAATGCGAAGGCAGAAATCCATCACCAGACACTTACTGTAGCTGAAAAGGAAAAGGACTAATTATTTTCATTTTTGATATACAGACTGAACTTTTGGATTACTGGCTGATAAAAGTAATTACTATCTTTTTTCAACATTCAGAATCAATTTCAATAATCTGTTATGAGATCGTTACAGTGATGGCACAAAGTACAAAATACATTTTTTCCTTACTGTGACTTGCACCTTCTCCCCTAATTCCTTCATCAGCCTAAGCTTGGAACAGTAGACAAGGCACAGAACTTTACCTCAGTATTTCTGTGAACAACTCTGGAAGGACGGAAAGGATCCATAGGTTGCCAGAAAGATGCCTAACGGGACAATGTCCATCCTACAGCCTAATCTTCCCTAACCTTAAGTAAGTATGCACATTTGAAGCACAATCTATAACCCCTCAACTGTCGATGCATTGAGATGCATGTTAACAAAAAATATACTCTGTAGGCTAATTAAGCCTCTCAAAATTGATATTTCTCCCCAGCTTCCTGAGGTGGATGAGTACACTGGCTTTCCTTTTTAAGTTAAGGAGGAGTTTTTTCCTCAGGGATTTTTGACTGCAAGTCTAAAATTGCTATAAAAAGTCACAGTGATGGTCAGAGACACTTTTTCCTAAGACAATTACATGTTTATTTGTGATAATTCAGGCCTTTCTACTACAGACTTAAAAAAGGGGAAAAAAAAAAAAACAAGAATGGTTTTGAACTGTCAGGCACGTATCACATGCTTCAAGAATTCACAAATCTGGCTGTTGGACTGTCCACTTAGAAAAGACTTTTTAGTGCCTTGTTACAGACTTTTCATCTGCACTGCCTGGAGATGAAACCTTCTGAAAGGCTTAGAATAGTATACTTTCTACAACAATGTTGTCATTTTCCATTGGTAAAAAACCTAAAAACATCATCATCAACAACAAATTTAAACAGAGGTTCAAGTTAGCCTCTTTTTGTTTTATAAATGGTTACCTTACCACCTCAACATATCTCTGCAAATCAAACTACATCATTCAGATTCTGTGAACAGAATTCAGTAGCTTTTGCAGAGGTGACACAAGATAGCAGGAATTTCTACTACTGGCCTTTGAGCTGGGAACAATTAGAAAAGCCTCAACGGTAAACAGTAGGTACAGTAGGTAATATCTCATTTTTTTTCTATTGAAAAATCCATTGCTAAAAGACTGTTGGTTATTCTGTCAAGGCTTTGTCTGACCAAACGGACGACATCAGGTCCTATTCTTATATTCTTCACAGTTGCATTTTGAGCTGTGTGAGAGCAAGTACCTGAAGGGCACTCCAGTTTGTTAGAAATTATTTTCCCCATAAAGAATCCAACATTGTTGTCGTGGGCCTTGTTCTCCTTTAAGCCTCTTGATCTTTCCACTGTGCTGTTTACCTCTCCAAAGGATGCCTGCCCCAGCTATTCACTTGAATTCATTATTGTACAACAAAGCATTGTTTATGGCTGACTTCAGCTGTATTTGGACCTCCTTATCTCCCCAGATGGTCATTACTGTTCATAGGCCAGCTGGCAGCGCACTTATAGCAAGGCCACCTCTGAAACATGCTCTTGATTGAAGCAGAAAGAAACTATCCCTAGGAAAATAATGCATAAATAAATTTCACACAGCATGCAGAGTTAGTTACCAAGGGGACTGACTGCCGGCAAACTGAACCTTTGTACAGTGAAATATAGAAAGCAGACTGTGGACTTCACATTGACTTGGTCAGATGACATGGGTAAAAATGCCTGTGATTCACCAACATAAAACTTCTACTCATTTTTTTTCTCTCCAAATTAAACTGTTGCTGAAGAATATGCATAATTGTTTTCAACTTCTGAGGTAAAAAAAATAGGTTATTTTAAACTCCTTAATGCTTGCACCACTCCAGGGTTAAAACTGTGGCTTTGAATAAGCACACAGTAATTCTGGTCATTGGCATAAATATTAATGCAGCCTGTCTTCCCTTTCTATTTTGGAAAAACTGATACGTGATTTTTTTTACTCTGTATTTTACTTTAGGTTCTACTTGTCTTGGTTCCTAGCTTCCCACCCTAAAATGCTAAACCTGATTAATCTGCTTCAGATTAATCTGTAATCTGTGCCTCCTATTACATCATCCAAGACATTAATCAAAAAATGGAACTGAGTCGAGCCCTCATGGAGTTTAGTTGAGGCAGACACTGAGTGAACCATAGCAAATTACTTTGGAAAAACAATTTTTCAAACCTTTGTGCACATACCAAGCTTACGAAGTCAAAATCCTCACAAAAGTCAGGCTGTATCATACAAATTAGAGTGCTTGCTGTGTCAGAGCGAGAAGTTACATTGACTTAAGACAATCTGTCTTAACAAAGCCTTTTTGATGCTTTCTCTCACTTTGCTTTTTTCTAGAGATCTGCAGGATGGTTATCAAATGATTTGTGTTTGAGTCCTCCTGGGGAGGTGCTGCCCTGCCAGAAGCCTTCCTCATGGCCAGGGATGTTGCTTTTCCTCACCTTCCCCAGGGCAGCCTCAGACATTGATAATAATGCTTCAGAGACAGTTTTATCATTTTGCTTAGGCCTGTTTCCCTTGCCCATTTCATCCAACTGTCTCTTCGTACTGTTTCACAACATTGCAGCCAGTACTTCTGGCTGTATGGCCAGTCTTCCTTTCCTCATGGAGGGTGACAGGAAAAAGCACTGAAGCTCTGTTGTTGTTCCTTCCACCTGCTGCTTCCTGGTGTTGTCTGAAAAGTGGATCCATTGCCTGGTGTGCCATAAGTCACACACTTACGGGATTGCAGAGCCTGGGTACTCAGTGTTTTCCCAGAGATCAAGTTCATGCATGAAAGCATCCACACAAATTTATACACAAAATTTACTAACTAATTTTCCAGCCCATTCTCCTCAGGATGACTGGTTAGTAGTTTTCATACACTTACAGTATTTCTGACCCTATACTTCCACTACTATGGATGTTCAGGGAGAAGATCTTCACGTGAACAGGCATCTTTTAGACCCGTGGGTGTAATTTTTAGTATTATGATGTAGGCAGTTCAGCCAAGGACTCACAGACCTTGAGTTTCCTTGCCAAGTTAGCAACCTCCCCAAAGCTTCCTGATTGATTCCTTCAAGGCCTACTGGCTCTAGGAAGTCCCTGGTTAAGGATGCTAAGCATTTATTCTTCTGATACAATGGCAAATCAGTTTATTTACAATTAGTCTTCAACACCAGTACACTGTCTCCCTATTCACCACATACACCACACCCGTCCCACACCCGCGGCCGCCATTTTCATTTAACCCTTCCGCGACCCAGGAGGGATGCCATGGCAGTGACGTAATCGCGCCAGGCCCCGCCCCCTTCCACGCCTCCTGCCCTGGCCTGTCACTCAATCCGGGCTCCTCTGCGGGGGGCGGAGTCGAGTCGGCCATCACAGCCAATCGGCGTGCGAGGTGCGGCGGCGCCGCGGCCAATCGGCTGTTTGCTTCTTCGGGGGTGTGGTGGCTGCTGTCCCTGCGCCCAGCTCCGCTGGCACCGGCTGTCGCCGCCGCTGTCGCAGTCGCTTGAGGTGCCGCGGTAGCCGCTGCGGCCTGGCCCCTCTCGTGCTCCGGTCTCACTGAGGATGAGCTCCCGCGCCGCCCAGCGCGCGTCCCGCCCTGCCCGCCCGAGCCCATTCATCTAGCGACTGGTGAGGGGCGGGCCGCGACCTGCTGATGTGTCCGGGGGAAACCGGGCCTGCGGGGGGGCGGCTCGGCCCTGCCTGGCTGTGGCCGGCTTAGCGGGGGAGTCCCGAGGGCGAAGGGCGGGCGGCCGGGCAGGGCCGGCCTCGAGGCGGAGGAAAAGCGTTTCTGCCGCCCGTGTGGTTCAGTCTCTTGGGCTGGGTGCTGCTTGGGTACGTGGGCGGCCGCCTGCCGCTCTGCCGCCCCTGGGCCGCGGCTGCCTTGGGAAACCGCGGCGGAGCTGCCCTCAGGCAGCCTCTGCTCCCCTCAGCTGGAGGTTCCCGGGACGCCTGCTCGCTGCCGGCCCTCTCGGCAGTGCTTTGGGCAGCAGCGGGAGCGCCGGGAGCTGACATCGTCTCCTTGGTTCGGGAGAACGTTCTCGTGCAGCCCTGCTAGGGCCAAGCACCCGGCCCTTGGCACTTGGCCCTTTCCCTGCTGACGTGGTCAGTGTGGTTGGCTGTCTTCGTGGAGGCTCGCCACAACTTGTGGTTTGTAGGGAATAAATGTAAAACCACCCAACAGCATTTAACGTGGGTGCTCCTTAACAGCACTTCACTGAAAATGTTATTTCAGGAAAGTCAGCTCTTCCTAAGACTGGGTGTGTTTATCTGATGTAGCTTTAAGCGTAGTGAATCTTAGAAGGCACTTTTCGTTCACCACTCTTTGCTTTTTTTGAAAGACAGATAAACTGGGCATCTGGAGCAGGATCCCAGCATACTCCAGAAATGTCTGTACCTGCAGGTGCTGTACTTTTGTGTTGCAGCTTACTGCATGTTTTCAGAGTTTGACAGTGTTACTAAACATAGGGAGGCTTCACTGTTTCCAGAAAAGCAAAGCCCAGTATTTCACGGTTCACTGTTTATGTGCTGTTAACATAGATACCATGTTCTTTCTGACAAGCGGACTTCCTCTTTGTTGTTGTAGTTGCATTCAGCTGCCATTGCTACTTTGTTGCTTGTTTGACAGACACATTTGCCTCCAGTTTAGAGTGCTGGAAATGCTCCCAATTTGCTAGGATTCCCTTAAGGACAGCAGATCTTATGTCAAAAGAGCTGAATCACTGCTTGTCTCACCCTGATAAGGATTACACTGTCATCGCTGTGAAGGAGGAAGTTCCACAGTCTGAGAACCCCTAAGGGCCACCTGTTGCTGGACTGCTGAGTGGTGGCACAGAGGCTCCAGCCCAGTAAAGGAAGCAGTTCGGGTCTGCCGTGGCTGAGGGAACATAGCAGGCATAATGGAACTTGTTGTTTTATAAATCAAATTGGATTTTGTCTGTAGTTTTACTTGTAGACAGTTCATAGTGATCTGTAACTTGCTGGGTTGCTTGTCCAGTCCATTTTGAGGATATTTGTTGCATTCAGCCTTGGTTGCATTCAGCTTATCATTTTAAAGTACTTCCTGACATATAACCTTCATCTTCTATGAAGTATGACTGAATGACTGCTTATCCCACTGTCAGGAATAATAGACTGATTTTTATGTAGGAACCTTCTTGTCTGAAGACTCCATGTGGTCTGCAGAAAACACAGCTGAGGGATGAAATAGATGCAGTTTGCTCTGCCTGTACTCACAGGTTGTTTTGTAAACCTTTTGAGTCCTGGTTCCTCTTTTCACAGTTCTCTTTATCTGCTTCTCTTCAAATTTGATATCTGAGTTAGAGGTGCCGTTCCGTGTGATGCTTTGTGTATTGAGAACAG
The DNA here is from genome assembly GCA_013396635.1 of Penelope pileata. Lineage (NCBI taxonomy): Eukaryota > Metazoa > Chordata > Aves > Galliformes > Cracidae > Penelope > Penelope pileata. The sequence continues at coordinate 2,431,011 of WBMW01000664.1, forward strand.
AAAAACCCTTACTTTCTATCTTGTAAACAGATGTGCAGTGCACCTGTACAATAGTTGAGAAAGAGCAATGTTTCTAGGTTTCTGTCTGGGACCATCTTTATTCCAAATCACCCAAGATATAGCGTAACTTAGATTTCTTTTTTATTTATTTATTTATTTATTTATTTTTGCTTGTATACTCTATCACATTTTTCACTGTAAAATATATTTATATTCAAATAATATTGTTCGGGGGGCTCAGAATCCTAGATTTATGCCCAGACTTCCAGCAAACATGCAGAGGGTTTCTGAACAGGTTAAACACTCTGTGGATATACAATCTCCTTGAGTAGGAGTTAGCAATCTCACTGTTCTTTAAAGCCTTGGTCAATGTGCTGCTTATAGCTGAAAGGTGTGTTTGGTGATACGTATCTAGGAATTCATGTATGTTCAGTGGCTTCTTGCAATGTATCCTTGAGGCTACACTGCTTCGTGTCAGTGCTACATTTGTTATATTACCACCTAGGTTCAGTTTGCTAGTCTCTTCTGTCAGATTCTAAACTACTTCAATATTTATTAGTGAAAGCTCTCTTTAGTTAAGACTTCAGTCAGCAGAAAACCGTGGAAAACTGGTCATGTGCTAGCAAACAATCTACAGCTTACAGAACATTATTGCAGCTACATTATTTTTAGTTTTTATTAGCTTACTAATCAGGTAGTCTGTTTTGTAAAGTTCGGTTTGAGTACAAATGTTTTCAGGATTACCATGCTGTTGTGGCTACATGTCTTTTGGGATGTTATGAAACAAGTCTGAATGGACCAACTTGGAGAACATTGTTAAATGTCAGTATGCTTGTTCAAAAAACCAAACCAAAAACTGGAAATCTTTAAGAACTCACAGTGCCCATATAAGGCTGGATTTGCTTTATCGAGGTGTGTGATGCTGCCAGTCATTACTCTTCATTTAAACTTGTAGCAACTTACTAAAAGGAAGAGTGAATGAATTTTGTGCCTTCTTAAAAGTCATGTTATTTACACTATTTAAAAAAAAAAAAAAAGAGTGATATTAGGGTTGACATCAAAAACTTCAGACTTCTTTTATGGAAAAGAGAAGCCATTACTTTTGTTGTAGGAAAGCCAAACAGTTAATTTTTTCACCAAGTGCATCCTAGATGTAACTGATATTTGGGAAGAAACCAGCACCACTTAAACAAATCTCTCCAAAACATTGAATGGGATGAGGGTAGGTTATGCTATTTTAATGATCAAGTAAGGTCTTGAGAAATATGTTCATGTTAAAACAGCCCGGAGCTGGGTTTCAGAGCAGTGTCACTAATTTTGCAATTGTTACTGTAACACAGGGCACATGGAAGATGCTAAACCGGTAGTCTGTCCTACAGCAGCAGTGAATTCTCATTGTTGGAATCTCTTCTGCTTGTTTACTCTTTCACTTCTGTGACAGGACCATTGTCTCTTGTGCTATTAGGGCCAAAAAACAAAACAAAAAAAAACAAAAAAAAACCCACAGCAGCAGTTACTGTCCACTGCCTTGGTATGATGTCCACATCCAAGCTAGTCAGATCTTGCTAGGTAAAATCCTGAGGATAGGCTTTCCTCAGGAAGAATTTGCAAGACCATAGACATGAGTTCTAGTATCAAATGTGTGTCTCCCAGGTTAGCAGTTTCAGTGTGTCTCCCCCAGGCTGGCAGTTTCAACGTGTGTTTCTGGCATCCAACCATGTAGCAGGCATTGGTTACCCTTCTCTTCTGTCAACGCCCTTGTGCTTTTAAGCCAGGGGCAAACAACCTCTGTGGAAACAAAAAGGAAGTTGGGAATGTGTTGATGGAGAACATGATCTTACAGGCAGGGGAATGAGCAGTGTAGTATTTTCCTTCATCGGTTAGCTTGTGATCTCTCTGTGCTGACTGTCAGTGTTCTAGGCATCACAAAAAACTTTGCTGAACATGCTCTGCCATTGCTGATTTTGGCTTCTGAAAGACAGTGACTATAAAACAGATTTATAGCAGGGGCTGCCTCTATGCTAGCATTTCTACTATTTCCACTGGCTTAATTGTTACGAGATTTCATGCTGCCAGAATGTAATTTATTACATTTATTTATTTATTCTGGGAATTGTCTTGGATAACAGAAGAGCTAAACAGAACCCTTAGACTAAAAGACCACTAACCCACCAGAAGACCCTTGTAAGCAGCTTTGATATCCTGTGAGATTTCTGGAACTCCTCAGTGGGAAGCTATTTCCCCCTGCTTTGTTTATTATACTCAAAGATTGAACAGAATCTCAAGATTTCACCTAACTGCCCTCTGATGTCCTTAGCTATTATGAGCTTTCTTAGCGCACTCTTACACATGTGGAATCTTAGCTTTATACTTGAGAGAGGCGTGATGGCTTTGATCTTAGACTTCTTAACAAAGTGGCAGGTTTTTGCCAATTTGTAGAGACTACTTGAAAGAAACAGAAATTGAGACAAGCGCAGTAGGTAGAGAGATGCTTTCCCAGCTGTAGGAGTTCTGACTCCCTAAGGTCTGATGGCTCCTCTGTATCTAGAGACCCTCCACTGCTAGCTTGTAAGATAATTGGTCACAACACTGTGTTCCTGTTCACTGAGAAGGTAGATACTCTGTTTCAGTCACCTTTTAGTGGCATGTAAAGATGGGTAAGTCTCTTTTAAAAGGAGCTGGTAATGCTTTGGCATTGGGGTAGGGCAGGAGTTGTAGCAGTAGGTCTTTTCCTTTTGAGACCTGTGTGTGCAAGGCATTGTGGAGCTGGAGAAGCTCTGAAGCAGTTGTGTGGATATGCCCTCTTGGAGGGAGTCTGACAGCCCTGGTGTGGTGCTGCTTTGCCCTCTCTGGGGAAGAGCTGAGTGGGAGGGCTCTAGCTACTCACTTCCAGGAGTCAATATAGCACAGAGTAAGTTACTACTTAGGAACTGACTCCGACTTGGTTGTAATCTTTTACATTTTCTTGAGCATGTAAGCATGTATGCTGAGTAGCTCATGTTTTTTGGAGAAAATGCAGAAAACCACTTGTTGCTGAAAAAAACACATCTTTAAGAGTCTTATTTCCAGTTCCTCTCTTTTTTGTTATAGAAACAGCATTCACAAAAAAAAATGTTAATTAAGAAGAATTTGAGTTCTGATACATTGTATCATAAAAATGTTTGAAGAATGATAATCTTATTTACATATTTGTCCTTCAATAATTACAGCACTAGGAAGACACTAGTATTACAGCACAAGTATAGTTAGTGATGAGACGTCTTCAGAAATACCTGCAAATAAAAAGCAGGCACATAACCAGGGTCAATATATTCTAGACACTTAAATTCAAAGTTTAAAAAAATGCTGATGCTCTTCACATTTTGAGCTTGCTTTAGATGCTAATCGTTCAGCTGGGACTTCATTTACTAGAACTAAGCATTTTAACAGCAGTCACAAGGTTTTCACAGAGACACGAACACATGAACATCACTTCACGGTTTTAAAGTTTTAAGATTTCAATTCAGGATCTGCTTTGTATGTAAAAATAAATCTGATTACTGACTCATTTCAGATGTTGTAATAACGTGAGTATCTGTTATTGATGTGTCAGTCTGTAGTGGTGGGTTGAAAACTTGATCAACAGCTATCTGTCTCGAAACTCAAGGTGTATAAGTCAATGTACTAATATAGTATCTATTGTTGTAATGTGTATGGTGAAGGAGGGCTGGGTTAGAATGACTTATAAAGAAATAATTCAGCAGAGTCAGATTTCACATAGTTGCAGTAAGTATCACCATAGTGGAATTAGTGTGAGGCAGGCAGGAGTGTATTTTGGTGTTTGGCTTCTTCAGCTAGAGCTCACGGGCTTTAAAGAAGCAGTTTTTCTCTTCTCTATTCCTTCCTTGTAATGTTTCTTGTTTTTTTCTTAGAACTAGGATGTGCTTCAGTCAGAGTCATTTACCCATGCAATTAAGTGTTGTAAATGGATAAGTATCTGCCCAAGGGAAGGTATGCTGTGGGGCATGGCAGAACTGCTGCTTTGGGGGGTGGTACCATTTCATACCGGTTTACCTAACAGATGACTCAATTTTATGACATCACTGAGCAATTTTTCTTTGTGCTTTTTTGTTTACTTTTCTTTCTTTGTAGTGCTAATAGCAATGTCTTAAAAATTAATAATATTTGAGATGTGCTTCACAAAGCATAAAGTCAAATTCATACTTCTTCCACAATGCGATTTTATCACCGAGTGGGGTATTGATAAAATGTGATAAATGGATTTGAAGATGATAGCACTTCTGATGTTTGTCCTATTTATGTCCCAATATCTCTTAAAATTATTACTGTTTGGAAGGGTGTTTGATGCACTGGCTATCTAGGCTGCTGATAGCAGTCACTTGTCACACTTCCATTCCTTGGAGCAGCAAGTCAGGCCGTGTTCTTGAAACTAAAGCTTTTTTCCAAGCATGCAACAGCGGTTCACTTTTCTTCATAATCTGAGGTTTTAAAGAAGATGGAAGGGGAAGTCCAAGCAGGTATAGGTTAAGCTTTGTGTTATTGCAGAAGTTTGTGTACTGATTGGAAAACAGGATGAACGTAAACTCAGTGTGGCAGATGTAAGCTAAACGGTTGTTGTCGCTCTTGGTCTCTGAAGTATTTCCAAGTGTTACTCATGGACAGGGATTTGGGACTAAATTATTGTGAATAAAAACTATTTTTTTCTTCTGCTCTTTGAAATTGTTTTGAAAGGACGTAGTGAACAACTGTGATCTGTAGATTTCCATTCCAAGTACTTAATCTTTTCTGAATGAGGTAGAAAAATAATTGTTGGAGGCTTTGTCATAAGATGTTTGAATGCCTTTGGATTAGAGTTGTGGGTAGAATTGTAGAGCTGTGTACAAGTTGCTTTTCTTTGCCCTCTTGCTGTCCTCCCTCTCACCTTTGTCAGTAGCTCTGGGAGTGGTAGAGAGGAACTTTCCTGTTGATTGTGCAGAAGAGACTTAGCAAGGAGATGGGTGAACATTCAGGCCAGGAGGAGAACCTGAGCCTTAATCCTTTATTGCAGTGGTGAAAGGAAACTGGTGGTCCATCTCTCTTCCTGGAGGTGACTGAAAAAGCTTCCGTTGGCCAAGACATATTCAACACCTGAGTGGATTTTTTTTTTTTTTTTTTTCTCTCCCCTCAGCAGTCCTTCAGTTCAGTCCTTTCTGATGACTAGTAAACTATCAGGGTCCTAAAGGGGGCTGGGAAGGGAAACTGTTGCTGTTGTTTTTTAGATTACTTTTTGTTGTTGTTGTGGTTCACTATGTGGCCTCAAAGATTTATGTCAAAGAAGGGGAGGAGGTACCTTCCAAGGCTAGGGTGGGGAAGGGAGTCATGGCTTTTTAGGCTGGCTGAATGCCTGACTGTCAGCTCAGCTGGCATCAGGCAAGTCGGTTGACCCTTGCTGCTTTATTCCTGTACTTGTAAGTTGCAGTTTGATATACGTTTAAGTTAGTACAGTTGATGGGAAAGAGACTTTTTTGTTGACTAATCTGTTCTGTTTTTTTTTTTCTCTTTTTCAGGCCTCCCTTGCAATTATGGAGTTTTAGAAGAATAAAGGAGTGTGGAGGGGGAATCCCCCTCTCCACACGCAAGTTAGTTCACTTTGCGATTTTCTATGGACAACGATATTTGTTATATATGATGGTGAAATAAGACTTCTTAAAATATATATTTATAAATATTTATTTGGATCAAGTGCCAAACAAAGACTTCTAATGGCAGCTCAATAAACTGGATTTACATCCTTGGAATTACAAATTTTTGAAGGCACTGTGTTATATACTGAATTGGAGTGCCTTGATATCCTTAATGGTTGTTCCCCTCGAGGAGAGGAGCAGCTTCCAAAGTGAAGATGAATTCTCTCATGCCAGACTGTACTTCTAAGTGTCGATCTCTACAGCATGCTTTGGATGTTCTTTCTGTAGTAACCAGAGGAAGCGAAGGCCAGATCAAAGCCTTTCTCTCTTCTTATTGCTACAATGCTGCAACTATAAAGGATGCCTTTGGTAGAAATGTTCTACATCTTGCTTCATCCTGTGGCAAAAAAGGTGTGCTGGAATGGTTGGCTGAGAGCAAAGGAGTGGATCTCTTGGCAAAAGACAAGGAGTCTGGATGGACAGCCTTGCACAGAAGTATATTTTATGGATACATCGATTGTGTTTTGTCATTACTGAAGGTGAGTAATGTGCAACTGCAGTTTTCCCTGGTATCTGCAAGTTTTAGAGTTGTATCACTTACAGGAAAGTGGGTTTTTGACTGAAAGCCTCTTAAGGGTTATCTTAGTAGTTTATTTAGATCACAGGGTACTGATTTACTTGAAATTTGTCTTTGTATTCATAAAAGGTGTCTGCCTTTGCCCATTAACAAATCAACACTGAGAAAAGATCCCCAGTCAATTGTGGATTTCCCTGAAAGACTAGTTTGTGTGAACAGAATCAGGGTTAGGATCTTAAAAGTGGAAAATGAACTTGATGTCAGACTAAATCACGGAATCACAGAATTGCAGGGGTTGGAAGGGACCTCGAGAGATCATCGAGTCCAACCCCCCTTGCCAGAGCAGGTTCCCTACAGCAGGTTGCACAGGTAGGCGTCCAGGTGGGTCTTGAATATCTCCAGGGAAGGAGACTCCACAACCTCCCTGGGCAGCCTGTTCCAGTGCTCCGTCACCCGCACTGTGAAGAAGTTCTTCCGCATGTTGGTGCGGAACTTCCTGTGCTCCAAACAAAGATGCTGCAAACATAGACTTTTCAGTCTATTATACCAGTTAGTACTTTTAGAGAACATAAAATATAATCTTGGATGGAGTAGTAATTAGCAATGGGTATTATGTTTGAGAGAGAAGCAATTCAAGATACACTGCATTTTATTAAGTGTATCCTTATTTATATTTTAACCAGGGCTTTTACTCAGTCTTCTCTGTTCCTTTCTAGCAATTGCTTTCTTCCCCACCTTTTAGCAAGTTCTTTTTTATTTTTACTTGCTCTTCCCCTTGTTCCTCTCTGCTTTCAACAAGCTGTTGAAGCAAGATGATTGTGGGTCCAGTAGTTTTTAATTCTTGAAGATCTGATAGATCTGATAGCTGATAAATATGCATTTAATGTGCTGTACTCCTACACAGTGAGGAGGTTTTCTTTAAGCTTTGCCAAAAGTCAATGTTTTTATGAGAATTGTTGGTGATTCTGTTCTCTAGAAAACTGGAAACTGTATATGTAATGTTTGAGAAGGTATTTCATTCTCTAGTGTGTGCCTGTCTCTGTATGTTTGATGTTTGCTTACAGGAGGCTTTTACTGTTTTCCCCAAATGTTTTTTACTTGCCTATCAGTCACAAATGGATGAGGTTTTTGTGATAGGTAGCTCTGTTGATATTCATCTAAGAAGCAGGGTGAATCATGGAGGCTGCTCTACCTTCCAGTTTCTTAACTGAAGTCTCCCTGCTGTGCAGTGTTATTAAAAGCGTGTGTTCTTAAGGCATTATAGCAATGACAGGAAGAGATCATAGAATGTAGTTATGAAATAGCTAAGCTAGAAGGGGACCTCTGGGCAATTGTCTAGTCCAGACATCTGTGTTCCAGTGTTTAACATCAGTCCAATAAAAATGTTTAATATTTAAATTGAATTTCTTATATTTCAATTTGTGCCCACTGCCACTCTGCCTGTCACTGGATACCACTGATAACCCTTCTTCCACTGACTCCAATCAGGCATTTTTTATACACTTTGATGAGGTTTCTCCCTCCCCCCAAACTTCTCTAGGTTAAGCATCCCAGATTTATCTCTGATACCTCAGTCATCATTCACACATCTCTGAAGTACTTTCAGAGCTGGGGACTTCACTGCCCTGGGCAGCCTGTTCTAATGTGTAACTACCTTCTCAGTGAAGATACTGATATGATCTAAACCTCCTCTGGCACAACTTGAGACCATCTCCTTGTGTCTTATCACTTCTCACCTCGCTGCAGCCTTCTTTCAGGTAGCTATAGAGAGCAATGAGGTCTCCCCTCAGCCTCCTCCAGACTAAACAACCTCAGTTCTCTCAATCACTTCTCATATGTCATGTTTTCTAGTCCCTTTACCAGCTTTGCTGCTCTTCTCTGCACTCGATCATCATCTTTTGCTGGATTTGATCCATTAAATCCATGACGGTCTTGTGTGGGTGAGTCCAGAATTGGACTGCACCCTCTGGATGTGGCCTTGCCAATGCTGATCAGTACCTGCCAGCAACACTCCTTAATGCAGCCCTGGATGCTTTCACCATTCATTGCCGTGAGGGTGCATTACTGGCTTACGGTCATCCGATTGTCCTTCAGGACCCTCAGGTCCTCTTCTCCTAGGCTGCTTTCCAGCCAGTCAGCCTCCAGCCTGTACTAGTACACTAGGTTATTCCTCTCCTGGGTGAGGTTTGTTTTTCCCTTTGAACTTCATGAAGTTTATTTCAGTCTATTTCCCCAGCCTGTCCAAATCCATCAGCAGCACAGCTCTCTGGCATATCAGCCACTGTCCTCAGTTTTGTATTATCACCCAGGTCATTAATGAAGATGTTAAAAAGTACTGGTCCTGGTGTCAACCCCTAGGGTACTCTGTTAGTGTGGAGAACAGACTTCATTTGTGGACAATCAGAAGCAGCCATGATGTGTTTTCAGTCTCTGCTTAGCTGCAAGCTCTGCAACACGCTAATTGGGATTTGTTTTGAGAAATTCAGACCACATGAATATCGCTGCAGCTTCTGTTACACTTATAAATGACTCATGCAACTGTCAAAGAGAAAAGTGTTCAACTACCTGTTTAATATTGCTTAAAAAGAAAACAAAAATGTCTTTGTCAATTAGAAAAAGGCTCTTCAACTTCTTGGTAAAGATGAGCCCTGGAACAGCCTCCCCAGGGCAGTGGTCATGGCCCCAAGCTGCCAGAGTTCAAGAACCATTTGGACAACGCTCACAGACATAGGATTTGAACGTTGGGTAGTTCTGTGTGGAGCCAGGAGTTGGACTCAGTGATCCTTCTGGATTCCCTCCAACTCAGGGTACTTGATTACCTTCAGTTCAGCTGAATTCTTTAAAATTGATGCTGGTAATGTGTGTGGCTGTTTGTGCCCTTGTGTCTTTTTTCTCAGTAACTGTGAGATATTTGGAACCTAAAAAGGACATGGTCCTGGGTGACAAGCTCTAGCTGATTATGCTTGAGCTGAGGGATTTGAACCCTGCTTGTTTTCAAAGCCACAGTAGGTTGGCTTGTTTTTTTATTTTTTCTCACTTCTCTAGCGTGTCAAAACTGATTTTTTTTTTAATTTTTTTTTTAAACTTGCTTGTGTAAGAGAATGTATTCTTCAAAGCTGGTAAATGCATTTTTTGGTAAATATTTGCCCTTCCTGGATGGCAGTGCTTTACCTTGAAGTCAGTTTCCTCTGTGTTTACCTGATTACATCTTACTACTCAGTCAGTACATTAAAATCCCAGTTAGTGGATTGGCATGAGTTATATATGTAGCTGAACAGAATTACACTATTGATGTGGTGTTTTTTTCCCCAGATCTATGTACAATTGACTGGGAAGATTCTGAAGGTTTTCTATTCTCAATTTCAAAGATCAGTTAAAGATTTATTTAACTGCTTAAATGTTTGCCTGACTTATTCAAGCTGTGGAGTTCATTTTAATTTTTATTTTTGTCTTCCCCCCTGCTCTTCTTCTCTTTCAGCATGGTGTTCGTCTGTACATTCAGGATAAAGAAGGATTATCAGCCTTGGATCTTGTGATGAAGGACAGGCCAGTCCATGTGGTGTTCAAGAAAACTGGTAGGAAATAAATTTCAACAGTGCATGTACTAATGCATGTGGTAGTGTAGACAGAATTTCCTAATTAGAACGGTGTAGGTTATCAGATACCTTAAGTTGTGGTGTCACTACTGTCCATAGAACAGCAGGTGCTGAATGTTGGCCGTAGACGCAGAATATGCCTATGTAGTGAAAATGAACAAATAATGACTGGCTTACAGGTTTGAAAAAAACAAGCAAAAAACGACAAGGAACTTCATAGGTTGCCCAAAGATTTTGTGGAGACTTCACCCTTGGAGATATTTGGAACCTGAAAAGGACATGGTCCTGGGTGACAAGCTCTAGCTGATTATGCTTGAGCTGAGGGATTTGAACTAGATGGTTTCCAGGGTGCCTTCCAACATCCACCATTCTTTCTTTTTATCTGAATTCAAGTTATCAGAGACGCTATCAAATTACCAAAGACAATATCTTTGAATTCGATAGAGTAGTTTATATCACTTCTGTATCTTTTGTGAAAAGAAGGGGAATGTGTTCTTGAATCTTTGGAATACTTCTAAGGTAAGATAACTTGATATGTTTGCTATAGTCACTCTAAATACAACATCTCCAACCAGGGAATGAGCATGAAAGAACAACTGAGCATTCAAGCTTTTCTTTGACAGAAACTAGTTTTTCCAGTTCTTTTTTGTTTGTATGCTGTTTTATGCTTTTTGTACCCTTTTCTTCTTGTCTCCAGGGTTGCATAGTGTAAGTTGTTCTTTTCAATTTGTTTCCAGTCAATTTAAGTGGTTTTGATTATGCAAATCCTGAGTTTCATATATTAATTTTACATTCTAAAGTGGTAAAATTCTTCAGTTCTTACAATAATGCAACATGATCAAATGTACATCTATTTCTGTTTCCTACTCATCGGAAAGCAGTGTTCAGATATCACTAACTGAGAGATTATTTAAAAAATGAAGAAATAAAGAATAATGAAAGTGCTTATGGATTTCATGTATAACCTTTTTTGGGAAAGATTTTTCACTAAATTGAAAGAAAAGTGTAACCTAAGGTAGTAGTAATGATCTTCTGAAAACATTTGCAGTAAATCTACTGCTGTGGAATGTTTTTATTTTATACAACTGGAAGATAAGTGTGAGTAATGTTGCTCATCTTGTATACGTTCTTGTCAAAGTTCTTTGTTACGGCATCTTACTCCTCTTAAGGATTCATCTTTTTCAAGTTCACTTTTAGGTGAAAAAACAATTTTCCTCTTCCTACTTTTAATAGGAACAGTAGGAGTTACTTTTCAAATTGAGTATGTATGAAACTGCTGTATTTACAAGATGTAGACAAGATTTTTCATTGCAGATCCCACAGAAGTCTACACCTGGGGGAACAATACAAATTTTACACTGGGCCACGGCGGTCAACAGAGTAAACATCATCCTGAGTTGGTGGACCTCTTTCCTCGGAACAGCGTTTATATCAAACAGGTACTCTGAAGGTATTGCATAGGCACATTTCTCAGTGAATGTGGAAAGGTTTATAGGGGGAAATAGCTGTCGACAGTGGGATCAAGATTTGCAAATTGACATGGAAAAAAATGTTGGTTTATATATATATATTTTCCTGCTTATTTCTCAGCGAACTGTTTCTGTTGATCTGACAAGCAGCTTAGAGCAGCTAAAGGGTGTTAGACAAGGCCTGCTGTGTTATTTTCTTGCTGCTTTATTTCCCAATCACCCCCAATGAAACCATAATTTTCTGTTCTAGTAGGGATAGTGTTTTTGATTGCTATTGATGATTTACCTTGGATACATGGCTTGTAGATCATTAAATAATTTAGAAGAATGGTGCTTCTGTAACTGTTTTGAGTTTGTAACCTATTGTGCAACTCCCATAGTGAGCTGAAGCGGGACAATGAATTTTTACGATGTGTTGAATTAAGTCTTGTGTTGAAATCTGTACATGCTGTTAGAGCATGTCATCCTATAATGGGACTTTGTTCCCTATAACTTCTTGTGACTTCAGCTTAAGAATAATCTAAAGTTTACAGTAAAACTTGATCTAGCATTCAGTGCTTACAGTCTCTGCCACAGTTTCCTTCAGCAATTCTGAAGCAGTATCGTTGCCCTTAACACTGAATCTTTTGGGCCTTTGTTAGCTTACAGGGCCGGTGCTTGAACATATTTTAATAAGTAACTACTTGCCTTAATTTTAGTATGTACTACATTAACTTGCTTGAAAGTAAGTGTTTTGTGTTCCTTGTGATTTGATTTAGTAGTGCCTGTGCTGTAATACTTGTATCTTACCCGTGTTTTGTAAACGGATAAATCATAACTTTTGAGACTGTTTAGTGCGTCACTCAAATCTTAGCTTTCAAAGAGGTTTACCATGCAGATAAAGAGATGAAATAACTAGAAGTATGCCTAAATCTTCTTGTGTCCTGTACCTGTACCGCAGAAAATCAGGAAAACTGTTTTCTGAACTGGCCTGCCATGGTTTAGTCTATTCAGAGAACTCTGTACTTCGGCCAGCTTAGTCATTAGATCTGTATGGAGAGCAGCTGTAACTTTGCTATCTAGGCAAAGGTCAAGGAGATGCATGCAGCAGATGCATTTCGCTTCCCGTTGAATTCTCCTTTTCCTTATGAGGTTCTTTGTGGTGGTTACAGTGAGAATAGTGAAAACTCTTGGCTAATCAAACTAACTTCAGGAAGGGTTTTGCAGTAGAATTGAGAGAACCAACAGTGTAGGCTGTTGTGCGAGTCTGTAATCGTGCCTCTTCACTGTTTTTACCTTTTCAGTAATTATTATAATTTCTGTTCTAGTTTTTTAGTGTTCAAATGTGATAATCATAAAAACATGCTAAAAAGTTGCTTGTGAGTAAGACTTTTGATGGTTTGCATTCTTTGAAAATGCTGCTTAGGTTGCTTACACCTTGGGATGAAGATTCTGTGTTGCATCATTGCATATAGTTTCATGTTCACAAATTCTGTCTGTGTTGTAATGGGTTATCTTTATTAAAGCTGAGCTAGTTTGAAGAGTAGTTTTGGCATATGTTTTTAGATTATCCAAGAAAACTAATTTGTCTTGTATTCTCCTCCTGCCCCTTTTGCCTCTGTTCTTTCAGGTGGTACTCTGCAAATTCCACTCGGTGTTCCTTTCCCACAAAGGTCAAATTTATACGTGTGGACATGGACAAGGAGGGCGCCTGGGACATGGTGATGAACAAACATGCCTGGTATCTTAATGCTATCTCATGTGTAGTCTTGCATGATGTTTCGTTTATATCAAACAAGAAGTCTTAAAACTGAATTAGTTTCTGTGAGTGTACTCTTAAAACTTTTTTAGTCAGTTTGCTGTTTTTTTTTTAAATAAACTACCTCCCCATTCTTCACCAAATAACAGCATGAAAAGTGACAGAAAAATTATTTTGTTAGACTTGCACAGCTATTAAATGAGTTTATTTGAACAGTACATTGTCACAATATACAAAAACGAAATGTGAGAAGACAGATACAATAGTGATACAATTTAGACTTCAAATTCAGACTTCAGTATGTTACCCCGTGTACCTGGTAGCGTGTGCTAAGTTTACAGCACAGTACTTCAGTTTATAAAAACTCTGAATATCTGGTAGAACTTGATACTGTGTTCCTGGATGCTGGAAGGACCAGAACTCACTTTTAAACACATTTTTTAAAATAACACAATTCTAGGAAATAAATTTTTTTTTCAAAGGGTATCAATGGTTGTAGAAACTGGTGTTTTGAAATAGGGATGATACTCAGTCTAATAAAGGAGAATTCCCATTAGAGGACATAAAGGGTCAAAGATATAGAACTGCTTCCTTATTCTGTGTAATTTTCTTTAGATTATCCTATATTTGGATGGAAGGGAGAAACCTTTGTTCAGTGTAATTTAAAAAGAAAAACAAAAAAGGTAACAGTTAATATTTGTCTAGTTGCCTTTAAGGTACAATTTCCACTCTGATTTCAGAGCAGGCAGTTTAAAAATCATCTCCTCCTAATAGGAGAAGATGTATTTCAAATGGCTCAGTGAAAGTAGTTTGTCTCATTGCATTGGATATGGTAATTTTGTTCATATACATTTGTATGTGTATCTCCATATACATTTTCATCTATATTTCAGATTTTTGACTCTGTTATTGTCACTTCAATTACCTATATGGCCATTGCTTAATATAACACCGCTTTTCTTATGTAGGTTCCAAGACTTGTGGAAGGCTTAAGTGGCCACCAGTGCTCCCAGGTAGCAGCAGCAAAGGATCATACCGTTGTTTTAACCGAAGATGGAGGTGTTTACACATTCGGTCTAAATACTTTCCATCAGTTGGGTATTCTTCCTCCTCCTGCTAATTGCAGTGTTCCTAGACAGGTAAGGATAACATCAGCCAAAAGCTTGGTTGTGTGTTTTTTTTTTTTTTTTCTTTTAACAGAAAGTGAAATGTGAAGATTGTGCAAGTAAATTTCAAACTTACTCAGACATTCAAGTGGAATCTGGATTCAGATGAAAATCTTGATTCTGTGTTATCATACATCTCAGTCTTAAATATTACCTGTGTCCTGATTTACATCTCGGTTTGTAACCTGAACTACACAAAACTTTGTAATATTAAGTATGGTACAAGCTGCAGTTTCCAAAAACCTTTCCCCCTAAACTGTTCTGTAGATGAAATGAAGTAAGAGTAATAGGTATATATTACTTGAGACTAATGATCTTGACACCTTTTGAATCACTGGATTACGGATCTAAGAGTTTGATGGTTGTGTCCTTCTCTGGAAGCACTGCTCATTCTGGAGTTGTAATGCTTTGAAAAGGATGGAAAAGGGGGCAAGAAATAACCAATGAGAACTAGTGAGGCTTCAGGGAAGGATATGGGCATCAGCAACTTGACTGTATTTCTATGCTCAACCGATGATTTATTCTGATTTTCTTTTAAAGGGAAATAGGAACTATTTTACCTTCTATTGAAAAGAAACTTCATTTGGAAAAAATAAAAATCAAAAATTGAATTACCAATGTCATACAAGTAGAAAAGAATAATTTGCTGAAGTGCAACAGGATAGTGTTCTGTGTTACAATGGGATGCTCTTAAGTTATGTAATGATAACTGTGTATCCACGTTATTTCTTTTGATTTTCCAGATAATTATTGATGATCATGATCAAGTTAGTCTGGAATTAATAGCATAGTGTTCTGCGGAGTTTCTAGAGCATTTGGACTTACAAGCTGAAACTCTTTACATGACACATTTGTAGTGCTCTTGTCTTCTTTTCATGTCTTACACGTGCTTTGCAGTCCTTTCATCTTACATATGAAGATAGTCTAAGAAGATTTGATTCTAGTTCTGATTAGATAATGCAAAAAAAAAAACACCTTATTTTTTTGTCACAAATGCACTAGTGTTCCACTTGGCAAACTTCTGAAATAATCCTGCTTTAGTAGGCTGTACGTGGATTGATACCAATGGTGTATTCTTAATGATTTTAGAAGCTAAATGTTGTCAGAAGTTTGTACATGCAAAATTCAACCGTTGTTGCTTAATATTAAGATGTACTTTGGATTTGTGCTTAGGTTCAGGCAAAAAACCTGAAAGGTAGAATGGTGATTGGAGTGGCTGCAGGCAGATTCCATACAGTTCTATGGACTAAGGAAGCAGTGTATACCATGGGGCTGAATGGCGGCCAACTAGGTAAGGTAGAAGTGTTCTGAAAGTAAAACCCAGCCGTTAAAAGTGTCACCCATACTGAAGCTGTCATCTGCTTCCTGTAACAGAAGCCTGGTTAAAACTTTCTTTTTTTTTTGTTTTTCTTGCCAATGTGATGATTTCATCCCTTCACACTTTTTTTGAAATAATGTTTTTCATTACTGACAATCACTTTTACATTTTGAGATAACGGGAGCTACTCTGAGTTAGCTTCTATGTGTCCTGTGTGGTTCTGCTACTGAAAACATTCAGGATACAGAATGTTACTGTTTGTTTTGTGAGTTACCCCAAGTCTCACTGATACTGTCCTTAATAAATCATAAACTAGCATTTCTCTCTCCTGCCTACTGTAAACAAGCTACTGATAGCTTTTTCTATACTAACTTTTTGAAGTGAGATGCTTTCTCATATGTAGAATTTCTTTTTCAAAGATTACCAGCATCCACTTAATTCAGAATAATTCTGAAATTATGAAAGCATAATAAAAATGTTACCAACTAGTGAACTTTGTAATTTATTGTATGAATGGGATATTTTAATTGCTTACGTCTTTTTTAATAAACAGATATTGCACTTACGGTTTGCATTGCACTTCCACTGTTCTGTATGTTTTTGCAGACAAAACTTAGCTAGCTCTGGTACTTATAATTAATCTGCATCATGTCTGACATCAGGTTCAGACACTTTTGTCTTCCTATTTAAGATTTTTTTTTTTGTGTTCCTATTTAAGATTTTCCTTTAAGAAAAGATACGTGAAAATACTTATTGTCAGAGAAGCATCTTACAAATACGTATTTATTCTTTTTTTGATTTTTTTTTTGGTATATGTGTCTATTATACGTTTCTTTATGGTTGCTTGTGCTGTTGAGATTCTTCTGATATGCACGAGGCCCAATGCAGTGCCATATGGAGACAGCAGCTTGGATCATAAGTGGTATAGTGTCAGTTGGGAACTGGTGATAGAACTGTGAAAGTAAACCTTGGCTCTCCATAGGAAGTTTGGGCATAGCGCTGCACTGTCAGGACAGGGTTGCTTCCATCTTTAGAGACAGCTCTGCTGCTTGTTCCTGGATTTTTTTTACCCAGATTCACTCTGTTGTACAGACGTAAGTGCACACAGAGCAGGGTTATGTTGTGTACATCTCTGTAGATACTTTGTGTTAGGATTCTTGATGCAGCACAGCAGTAATCACTGGATATTTACGTTTTCAGAACCCTTACATTTACAACCCCAACTTTTGTCTTTTGTTTCACGGTAACTCCCTGCCTTCGTGCTTATTTGCACTTATAGTGATTTCTATGATGAGCTTGCTTAGTATCTTCCAATGGCTGAAATAACCTGTGGTTGATGCAAGTGTGATAGTACTTCTAGTGTTATGAACTGTAATGCGATCGAATAAATATTTTTTCTTTGGGATGAAAGGCAGAACTATTGCATAGCCTAACTATATTAAGTAGCTGGCCCTGTAGAACATACCTTACTTTATTTTTGTATCAAGTCCTGAATATTTTCAGGAGTTCGTAGTAAACTAACAAGTGTGTGTGGTGTATCTGTTACCTGTCTTGATATTTTGAAGATGAATTATTTAACTACCCAAAAAATCTTACAGAATTTAAATGTTCTTCAAAGTAGGGTAGCAATATGTCCTTTAATTGAGTGACGTGTGGAATGTCAAATAATGCTTTTTGGTGTGGGTTGTATTTTCTAGGTTATCTGCTGGATCCTAATGGAGAAAAGTGTGTAACTGTGCCTCGCCAAGTTTCTGCTCTACACCATAAAGATATCTCTGTGTCCCTGGTGTCTGCAAGTGATGGTGCCACAGTGTGTGTCACTGAAAGAGGGGATATTTATTTACTTGCAGACTATCAGTGCAAAAAGATGGCTTCAAAGTATGTGTTACTTTTTAAATTTGTCATGAAGTAAGAGGTAAAGATTGCACTGTACTTGCAACTATTTTGAAGATTCTTGTGTATAAAGCACCAATAATATGGTGCTTCCCTGAGTTTTCTTCAATTGCAATTCTTTCTTATGGTCAGCTGTGGTCTTTTTGTTTTTGTTTGTTATTAAATGGGGTTAAAGTGCCACTCATTGTTTACCAAAGATGTTTTAAAGAAACATTAAGAAGAACTATTCCATGCTGTAGGCTTAAAATTTTTGAAAATGGTGTTTTTTGTTCATTTCCTGACCTCTGTTTAAATGCATCTTGATAGAGGCATTGAAGATGTACTATTGTATTTAGTTATTTTGTTCTGGTTTTGAGTCAGCAAGGGTGGCTCTGCATTTCATAAGGAATGTGTGGATATAGCATGTTATGTAGAGTAATTTAGGTTGGAAGAGGGATCTTGTGACATCAGTTGGTCCATGCGCGAAAACCTGAATGCAAAACCTGTTGAAGAAACTGGGCCTATGACTCATAAAGTATTATTATTTGGTCCCATTCTCTCTTACATAGTTTGCATAAGCAGTTCAGAAGAGGTAATTAACATTTTTTTACCAGCTCCCTGTTCTCTTTTCAACTACACTTCAAATACTAGCAATATTTGTAGACGTATGTTAGCTTAGGTATTATTTTAAACTTTAATTTCCTACATGGTTAAATAAACAATTTATTACATTCTTATACTAAGAAACTGAAAAGTGTTATTTTGCATGGCTTTGATCAGTTAGATTTCTTTTGTGGGGGAAGCAGGGGGGTTGAGAAACAACCTACTGGGATAAGATAGGTATTTTAATACAAACTGCTAAACTGTAAAACTAAATGCTGAAGATCAAAGCTAAATCATGAACTAAATCATGAATGCACTTATACGATATGATGTGACTCGAAAAGCAAAGCAGAAATATGCGGTCTACTAATAAAATATTATTAGCAGTTATGTTAGTTATACCAGCAGGGGATAACTACTACATTTTAGTAGCTTTGCAGTGTCACTACCTCAACTATGCTTCCTTTATACTTCTCTGAATGAAAGAGATTATTTGATCACGGAAACGATGTTTGTATCTGAAGAAATACTACTTTAACCTTTTCTATTCTTTCAGACAACTGAACCTTAAAAAAGTTCTAGTTAATGGGGGCTATTTGGAGTACAAAGTAGACACCCAAAATCTTACAGAAAATGGGGGTCAGAAGATTTGCATTTTAGCACTGGATGAAGCTGGAAGAGTAAGTATGTTCCTAAAATCCTAACTGTATAGCAAACTGCATATTGAATAGTGGGAATGAAACCATTTGTGCTCCTTTGAACCTCTGTTTTAAGAAATCAAAGTAGGACTTATGTTGGGAAGAAAGGTAAAATGCATGTTGAAATAATAAATAATAACTATGTTTTACTGTTCTACTTTAAATCGACAGATCAAAATCATGCATGGAGAATATGCAATTCTTTTGTGTAGCAATGTCTTTTTTTAATAAATAGACTATGGGAGAACTGCTAAAGAAATTGACAGTAGTTAATTTTTAAATCTGAACATCTAACAGCTGTTTGGAGATTGAAACTACTTTACTTTTGCATACAGAAGTGGTTAGAACATGTATAGTTCTTGCTTTTTCCTATCCCCTTGCACCTCCTTAGTTTACATCTTTCAGAAGTAATATCAGAAAAGTTGCAGCTTAACCACGTGAATAACTTAAGATTTATATGTAGACACTGTGTTTTCTTAGAACTACAATACTGTAGAGGATTTATTTTCTTATCTCATTCTCATTCTTTCGTAGAGAAGTAGTTCATAGCTCTCTTCCAGAACGTCAGCCTTTCCTAGCCTAGATCTGTTCACTAGGAGACCTAAGCCTTCAGTGCCACCTAGTGGTGATTACAAAAAGCATCTGCTGAAATGCTGCCTTAATGTTAGAAAGCGGGTTGCATATGAAAAGAGAGATTGGTGTGGCTATTTCCCTTTATCTCCTTGCATTTGATTCGGCAGATCTTGTGTGCTTATTAGGCCATTAGCTGTTTCAGAGATCATAAACTTCTACTTTAGTATTTGTTCATGTGAGGTTTAGCTTTTAGCATCTGTAGTGTTGTTAATGCCTCTTCAACATCTTTGAGATACTACTGTAGCAGTCAGAAACTACTTATCTTCCTGTATCAGTGGAATCAATGTCTACATATATAAATATCTATATCTACATAATCTGGAAGCATAGATATATCTGTACATAGGTGTGTGTGTGTGCACTTATACACATATATTCTCCCCTCCATTGAATGTTCTCAAGTTTGTTTGGTTGTAGTGTTTGGTTATGGTCCACACTGCAGAACCTTGGATGGTACAGAGAAATGTAATTATTTTTTTTTGTCAGAAAATTAGCAAGAAATGCTTTACAATTTTTGGTGTGCTAGTTTTGAATTTGATTGCAAATTTGTAGTTTGTTTATGAATTAGGTCAAGAACTGGATTAAGCTTGTTGCTTGACTTAACTTAATACCTTTTGCTGTCCTTACTGAAATGTAAGTAAAAACTGCCCTATAGGTGACTGTTATAAAGATGTTTGAATATTCAGAGAAGCTTTTTGAATGCTCTTCGTGGGCAAGTGGATCTCAATATCATAATTTTCCCCACTTTACTCGCAGGTTCTACTCAATAGATGCTCATAACATTTTGGAATAAGATTTAGAAGTATGTCCTTCTCCTTTTACATGTTACTTTGAATTGGCACATTCTTGTATTAAAAAGTACTGTGTGTATAATACGTAACTGCTTTTATTTGGTATGTTTCCCCTTTCTCTTAAAAAACTGCTGCTGATATTACAGGTTTTTTGCTGGAAATCATCTAATAATTCCATGAAGCAGTGTCGTTGGGTGTATGGCCGACAAGTCTTCATGTCTGATGTTGCTTTAAATAGGAATGAAATGATGTTTGTTACACAGGATGGTGAAGCCTTTACTGGCAAGTGGCTGGAAGAAGGGAAAAAAATCTTAGAAAAGAAAGGTTGGTTATGACTTCATAATTTTTTAAGTACTTCAAATGAATATAAAAGTTTAATCAAACCTTTACCATCTTTGTTTTCTGGTGCTCAGCCGAACAGTATATGGTGAATTCTTTCTTTTTTCCGTGACTGATGATTGGTACCCTGACCAGTATTGTTTTCTTTCCTCAGTAATACCAATGCTTCCTTAGCCTTTGGTTAACTGTCCAGATGGAGATTTCCAGGAAGGAAACTACTTCTGAAGAGCAGTAGTAGTACAAGGGTCCAGTGCAGCAATTCTGTCACATATTAAATGACCAGTCCTAGAAAAATGGCATTGAACAAAAAAAGGAGCCTGTACTTTCTTGCACTGCTCAGTTACTGAAATCTTGTTTTGTTTCCCGGACCTTGTTTTGGGCATAGTATGGTTTCCAGAGCAGTTTCTTCCTTATTAACGTGGCTCATATTGCTGAGAGTAGAACCTGATGGATTGTTTTTTGGTGAAGAAGATACCTCTCTTCTATAGAATAGATTTTTAATATAAATTGTTGGCTGTGTTTGTAGAGATGCCTTAAAAATCTATAGATAACAATGGATTTACTGCCAATCTGTGCTGTGTTTCCCCTTTGGAGCAAATGATATCTTCTGTGTGTTTTAGCAATTTTTGTTTTGTTTTCTCAAAGTTTTAGTGAATGTGGTGTTAGGTGAACTGAAATCTTCAGCCTATCCTAAACGTTATTAGTGACTGCATGAGTGGACTCAAAGAAGGCATAAATCTTGCCTTTTTTAATCAGTTGCATTATAATTAGCTTGACCTTTGTGTTTTTTTTTCAATCTTTATTTTTTTTAGCAGAACTTGTTTCAAGCCTTCAGAGTGCTCCGTGTGAGTTGTCTTGTCCATATGATACAAACAATGCATATGAAAGAATTCGACTTCAAAAACTTGCTTTTGTCCACCGAGCTGTTAGTATTGCCACAGATCCTAATGGATGCAATTTTGCTGTTTTACAGTCAGATCCTAAAACAAGGTATACTTAAAATATCAACAGCTGTAATTTTTTCTGTGTGTTTGTGCATCTGATAACAAATAATTCTGTTGTTCAAAACAGCCTATTTCTTAACACATACAGAAGTCATACGTACTGCTAGAGAATAGCACTTGTTACTACTCAGCTGTGTTGTACAAGTAAATAAGCAGAGGGCTGTAAGTAATGAGCATAGATAGCATTGATATTTTATCTCAAGCGTTCAAGATAAGCATTTGCAATATTTCCTAATACACTCTGAGCTCTAAATACTGTAGAAATTAATTCTCTCAGTAATCACCAGTAATTAACTTATACATAAATGTGAAAAGTGAATCTTTGGAAAGCACACTGAATATAAAATGAGTAACTAGACTATTGAGTGATGTTCTTTGCCCTCATAATAGTTTTCCAATATATCTGGTGCAGGAGTAAACGTTAGCTTTTCTCTTACTGTTTTGAGTTGTGGTATGAAATAGAACAAACATTTGTGTGTTCTGCTGTTGGAAAAATGAGTTGATCTGAAAATTCGTATTTATGGGCTGAATTATAAAGACAAAATGCTGTGTTGGATGTTCTGAAGCATGACAGATCTTATGTATGTGGTTTAATTACTCATGTAGCATATTAGTTCTTTCTGAAAAAAAAAAAAATAGGATGTGAAATTTTGAGTAGTCCAGTAATGTAAACGGGGAAAAAAGAAAAAGGAAACCCCTTTACCTTCTTCACTAAACATAACGTAAATTTTTGTGGAGGTTGTAAATAGTCAAACTTTTTTGATGGGTTTAATTTTCTTCTAGTCTTTATGAAATTCCAAGTGTGTCATTATCAAGTTTTGGAGAAGATTTTGGCAGTCTGTTAGATGAAACAGATGAAATGGACAGCATCCATGATGTGACTCTTCAGATTGGCGCAAGAACTTACCCTGTGCACAAATACATCTTGGCTGTACGCTCTAACTTCTTCCAGAACCTGTTTGTTTCCAGTGACGATCAGCTAGACACTCCAGATGTCTACCGTAAAGATGAAGATGCTGTTGGATGTGATCTGTATGTGATTGAGAAAATTCATCCAGATCTGTTTGCATACCTTCTTCAATTCATATACACTGATACTTGTGATCTTTTGACTCATGGTTATAAACCAAAAATCCTGCATAAAGAAAAATCAGAGGAATACCAAGATACTTTAATTTCTAACCTAAACAAAATGAGTTTTGATGAAGATGTTAATAGAAAGTCTGCATTTGAAATTTACAGAAATAATCAAGTGCAAGTTCTAAATGAAAAACAGAAGAACAAATCTAAAAAAGGCAAAATTGTTGGTGAAGAAGCTAACCTCATAAAAATGTTGCAAAGTGCTGCCAAAAAATTTGGACTCAGCAATTTAAGTGAAAGGTAGGTAAAAGTAAATACATTTATATTCTGGCAAGTGCTCCACAGAGTGTTTTTAATTCAAGCTGATTGAATTAGTTATTAAAGTAGAAGGATAGTTAGAGTTGCTAAGTCTGCCTTTTTCGAGTACAGAAGCTTACAACACACACTATGTCACATCTTTGAAGCAACATCAATATAATCTTTTTGAATAATCTCAGAAGTAGACTTCCTTCATGTGATTTTGTACTTACAGCAGCATTTTCCAATAGGATTCTATGTGATGTAAATTTGCTGTTGGCCCTAAGTCTTAGGGCTGAGACTTGACATCCGATGTAAATGATCTGACTTTCCAAAATGACTGTCACAAAACATGAATATCTGTTTTGTTAGAGAGCTGATCTTACGGAGTTTTAGATTGATGGATTTCTATGCTGTTGTCCATGACCTACCAGATTTTCCACAGATAAATTTACTTTGTGTTAGTTTATAGTAAATGTTTAAATTCCTGTTTAACTGATGCACACGTAATGTTATGTGATGAAACTAACGGAAATGAGCAAATATTTCTGTAGAATTACGTTACTCAGATTTTTGCCTGCATTTATCTTTTTGTTTCAGTGGAGGTAATGAACTAACTCAGGGCAGTTGTCTTCAGTGTATTTTTTCACAAATGCTAAAATAGTAAAGATGTGAATCTGCTGCTAAAACTGAGTTTTCCAAGTAAATTTGCTATGATGAAGCACTCTTCTGTTGTACGTATGTTGCTTCGTAATCCACCAGCAACACGCCTGTGTCTTTACCATCCCAATTCACATAAATTTTTCATAAGTTAGGATGTTAAAAAGCCTTAAGTGCTGAAACATGCATCTCTTCCACAGCACTGTCTTTGCTCGGATAACTGACTGGTAGCAGGATCCATAGCTTGTATATTTTTGACCTTGTTATGTTGGACTTTAGCCTCAAGTACAGCAGTATAGCTTTCATTAAAGATAAATAAGGTATTGAAGGGGTAGAAAGAATATTATATTTTAAAACTGGCCTCTTGCAGTTTTCCATGACAGATGGAATTCTTTTTCATATTTATAGCATGAGCCAGCTGAAGTGCTGGTACTTCTTGAAACTTTTTCTTAATAGTTTGAATTGTATGCTAATCATATTATTTATTACTGATGTTAATGATTTGCAGATTGGATGAAGTCAGGTTAGAAAATGGAAAAATTAGTGTTGTCAACGAGAAGAATGGGAACAAACTGAAGTTTAATCAGAAAAAATGGTAAACTTTTTAAATTAAGCTTTCCTCACTTCTGCTGTTTTGTTCTTTCTTTTCTTCATCTCATTGCATGTAAGTGCAGGGTAAGGCTGATCAGATGTATTTTAGCTTCTGGTGTACACTTGTCACTTCCACAGTGACTGACGTTTGAAGTTCTCCTTAGATGTTTATATACTGATCTATGATTTAGTAGTCTGGGATAGGATATTATTTTTCCTTCTCTTTACTGTACATCTACCTGTTCTGTGGATTAACTAGAATACTAATGCCAGGAGAAATTTTATGGGTAGTTCAGTTAAAAGCAGTTTGATTTCCTGCAAATATGCTTGCTGTGAGTCTAAGACTACATGGATTTGAAATAAGTGAATACGTAATATTTTTTTCTAATGAAAAAACCAGGAATATCTTTCAACAGAAGAAATTCTTTACACTTATCAAAGGGCTGATTGTTCTTTTATTCTATTGATCTAATTGGAATATTTATACTCAAAGCCGTGAATAGTCTGCTTGTGTAATAAAAGCTATGATGTGTAAAAGGAACTTTGTCACAGAATTTGGGTTACTTTTAAAATGCTTTGCCAAAGCTTGTAGCAGCTGTTAATTTAATAGAATAACTAATAATACAGATCCCTTGAGACTGACTAAAATTAGCCATAATTTGTTTGGTCATAGCTGTTTGAAAGGGTAATTGACAAATTTTTGAAGGAAAAATCTGAAACCTGAGTTGGAGTGACTGCCTTTGGAGAAACTCTACTTTGGACTAAAAAATACTTCTCCCTTGAAACTACCTAATGCCTTTACTATTACGTTCTTTATCTTTTTTTTTTTTTTTTGATATTAAAATTCAAGTGTACTGTATTTGAAGTCCTAACTTGCTGAAGTAAGCCTTTATTTGTAGAGTTCACAACTTACAGGTCTTCTGAGCAGTCACAGTTCTGATCCTATTGAATATATTTTCTAGTTCATACCTCTGCGATGTGACCCTGAAATCTTCAGATGGAAAAGAATTCCCCTGTCATAAGTGTGTGCTTTGTGCAAGACTTGGTACGTGTATGCATATACCTATATATAATGTGTGTACATACATATATATATATATATATATATATATATAAAATATTTTTTATTTTTTTAACTGGACTTTTACTGCATCTTGAACTGAAATGCCTTTCTTTACAGATTATTTTCACAGCATGTTAAGCAGCTCATGGATTGAGGTAAGCTTGCCAATAAACAAGTGTGTAGTGTTATGTTTTATTACAGCAAATAAGTGACAGATTTCAGTTTTTCCTAGAATATTGTATCCTAAATATTGGGAAGGAGGGAAGACTGAGTTCTTGAATGCTGTTTACAGGAAAAGAAACACTTTCAGTTACTCTATAATTGTACTACTGAGAGTGTGCATTGTATGAGAATAAATGTAGCAGTGTATACCAAAGTAGATCAAATTATTATTTTCTTTCAGCGGTTTCTTTTGAGCTAGCTCATGGATTGATGCTGGCCTGTTCTTACAGAGTAATGATTCCTTTGGATGTATTAACATTTCTGTAAAAGATCATACAATTTAAATAGAATGCAGTATGAAATAGCTTTCCATAGATATTGAGTGAAAGGTACAGCGGAATCTAGAAGTTAATGTGTAGAATTTCTGTTTAACTTTTACCATTAAGGCTATTCCACTTAGTCACCAGCTGTTACTTCAAAAGGTGTGAATCTTTAGTTATTCCTACTTGCTAGCTGTGCATCCATGTCTTAGTAGTTCCTGGACATTGAGATTTCATTTAGATGCCTCTGTTTCAGTATCTAAATACTGTTAATAATGATTAATGAACAAATGGAAAGATGAATATGGAAAAGCATTTTTCACAAGCTGAAAGCTGAAACAGTTTGAAAGTTTTCTCAATTTTGCATAGCTTTTTTTTTTGGCAACGTGTAAATTCAGGGACTTGGCAAAATACTGACAACTCTTGTTGCTGAGTAACAGAACTTTGCCAATCCTTTAAGTTACTGTACTGCCTTTTCCTCGGTCATCCATGAGAAAAAGTATCAGTTATAGCTATACTAGTTGTATGTAGATTGTTGGTCTATTATTTTTTAAGTAAATCTAGATCATACAGTATTCATAAGTAAATATTTTCTCAGCTGAATGCTCTAGATCTTGTATGAAAATTTTCATGTCTGTAAGAAGTTCTTAAACCTGGACAATATGTCAGTACCAGTAACATGTTCTTAAGCAAGATAAATCTTTTATTCTGTATCAAGCTTATTTATGTATCAAACTTTGCTTCAGCACCAACTGAAATAAATATAAGTTGTTAAGCAGTGACATGTCATAAACTTGAATGATGACAATTATGTTGTTTACTGGATAATGTATTTGCTCATATGAAAACTTTGCCTTAATGATTAGGATAGTTCTTCAAAGGTAGGGATTGCTGATTACCTTGTTTTTTGTGGGATTAACAGTAAAGGCTAAATAAACCTTTCAGTTTTATTCTTAAATGGGAAATTGTGATTTCACTACATCTTTTATCTTGAAAGGAAATGGTTCAGTGCTCTACTTTTAAGCAATTGTGGGTAAAGTAATGCTTTTAAGGAGAATTGTTAGAAAAGATCTTCAAACTGATGAAACATTGAACTTTTTCATGTTTATTTCTTCAGAAGTTTGGCCAGACTTTAATGATTCTGTTGCTATCAATTCTTTAACAACTTGAACAGAATTTTTCCAAATGCTTAAATGATTTTGTAAAATTAAAAATGTGAACCTCAGTTTGAATGATTTGCTAATTACAATTACTGTCTTAATTCTTGATTTTATTCTACATAGTCAGGGTTTTTTTTTTTTTCTATATTCTGGTTTTTTTTTTTTTTTTTTTTTTTAACCTTTTTTTCCCTCCTTTTACATTTTAGGCTTCTTGTTGTTCTGCTCTGGAAATGCCAATCCATTCTGACATACTGCAGATAATTGTAGATTACCTGTATACAGATGAAGCTCTTGCAATAAAAGGTGCCAGTAATATGTTTTCAGCTTAACAGTAGTTCCTGCAAGTTTTATATTTTTAAAAAATAAATCCCACAGTTACCATATTTGCATTGAAGTTTTGTGTAGGAAATCCAAGTTGGTTTACCACTCTTTTCAGTTTGTCAGACTTCAATTTTCTTTTCCCCGCTCTCCTCCTTCTGATAAGTTTTTTTTTTTTTTTTTAAAAGAAAATTGGCCTTTTGCACTCTTCTGACCTGTCACTTGTGCTGTGAAAATCCTATCAGAATTTGCAGAGCTAGTACATTTGTCCCCTGCTAAAATCTTGCTGAAGTTGCTTGCATGACTTGCCCACAGTGCTTACGTGATGTTTTGTTTTCCAGATTCTCAAAATGTGGAATTCATATGTAATGTTCTTGTGGTAGCAGACCAACTTCTTATATCCAGACTCAAAGAGATATGTGAAGTAGCCATTGCAGAAAAACGTGAGTTCTTCCACTTCTATTATCTAAGACTTTATATTAAAATATGCTTTTTTTTAAGATGTTAATGTTCTTGCCTTTTCTTCCATATCTCTGCGCAGAATTACGTGCTTATTCTTTGCTCTGGTTACCTTCTGCTGTTAATTGCACAGCAATTCCATGTTTCTCTTTCTGTCCTTGTATTGAGTTCTTCTAGTTCTTCTGTTGTTTGTTTGACACAGTGTTGTTTCTACATGACTATAAAGTCTGCATTTTCTAGAAAACATTTAAATGTATTGCTTAGCTTCATACACAAAGTTTGCATACAATTTTTGCTTGTCATTTCTTGGTGACTTTCTCCCACTTTTTTTCTTTCTCTCATCTAAAGAAAGGTTTGGAGTTTTAAGAAGACTTGTATGCCATTTATGCAACTTGCTACTTTTACCTTTTTTTCTCCCCTTTGTTCCCTTTTTCCACTGAGTTTCAGTAAACTGATGTATCTGTAGGAGGACCCTTCCATTTTTGTGAAGTAGCCCCTGCATTCAAGCTGCAATGAAGTTATGTGGAGCTTGCTGTAGTTTATGCTATGCAGTAGGTCTTAAAATTTGGTATATGAGATTGCAGCATGTTATCAACTTCAGCTTGTTTTATTTTCTCTTTGCAGTTACTTTAAAGAATGCTGCTGAGCTGCTGGAGTTCTCAGTATTGTATAACGCTGAACAGTTAAAACTGTCCTGCCTGCAGTTCATAGGACTCAATATGGCAGCTTTGCTTGAAGCAAGGTAAGATGCAGACATGCTTATATATAGCTGCTAAATTGAAATATTCCAGAAAGGCAAAGCTGTTGGAAGAACTAATAGGAACAGTTAAACGCTTAAGTGCAACTGAATGCTGCTACCTTAACAGGAGGTTGATTTTTGCCAAACAGGGAGAGAGAAACAAGTTACGTATGTGTACATACTGTACAAGTTCTATACTACAAAAAACTATTTTACAATCTGACATGAAAAGCCTGAATTAAAGGAAAAAACTTCTCTTGAATTCAGCGGCCTTTGACATTAGACCTGATCTTGTTCAGTGGTTTTTTTTTTTTTGCATTGTTTTTAAAGATGTATAAAATTGCCGTGTACATAGTTTTTAACTTCTTTTTTTTCATGTTACTGTGCTTACTGAGTTTATGTTGAGTATGTTTATTATAGCTAGTGCATTTTCTGAAAATCACAGAACAGCTTGGGTTGGAAGGCACCTTTAAAGATTGTCTATTTCCAACTCCCCTGCCATCCACTAGATCAGGTTGTAAAGGACGAGTCTGCCTTCTGGTAGTCTATTTACTTTAACTGTCTGTAGCAAAGGCTGAACAAACGGTTTACTCCAGCTTTCCACAAGTGTTCAGCTGAACTCCTATGATGTTAAAGGTGTCCTCTGCCATTCTTTTTCTTGATACTTTCAGATGGGGCTTCAGGTTGCTTCCAGAGTAGACAGCATTTCAGGGCAAGTCCTGTCATCACTCATTGATCTTCTTTTCTAGCAAAGGCTTATAAATAAATTCACCTCTATCACTGTTCTAGCCTTTTATCAATAGAAGTTTCTATAGATCTTTGTTAACCAGTTCATAACGCTAGCACTTCATTACTATTTCATACAGATATTCTACTTGTATCACAGATACAGGGATTTGTTCATAGTGTCAATTTTCGTCTTCATACGTATATACGTTTTTATTCTTCTCTCCAAAATCAAAGATTAAAATGTATTAACGTTGTGTTCAGTGTTGTTCTGGATTCAGATTTGTTGCATTTTAAGCGTGGAAAGGACATGCAACATTCTCACTGGAAACAAGAGTGCATCTCCATTTTACTGAAAATATCATTACTAGGTAACAAGACTGATCTGAGAGGCCTGAGGCAGATAAAACTTTGCCGTGATGACCCTGTGCAAGAAAAGCTGTTCATGCTGACAATGCAGAATTTTAGTTGCGTAAAAACTTGTATTACTTTTTGGCATAAACATCAAAGGATGTTGTGGGTGATTTTTACAGAAGAATTTACATAGACTTGGAGTGTTAGATACCTGGCAGGAAGACTTGAAACTATGCGGAAATAGATAAGGTAATAATCAGTTCATGGCTGTGGCTTTAAGTGAAAGCAGACTCTCTGGAAATGTTACATTTTTAATCCTGCCTTACAACAAGTGCCATGACTTCTTTATGCCTTGAGTTCATTTTCTTCATTCTGTTTCTGTGGCTATCTATGTAGCAGTGCCTCTAAGTGAGATTCATTTAGAACATTCATTTGAATTTTTCATTAATGTAATTCTTTCTTTATTTTTAGGACTCTGGATGTCTTAAGTGATGAAGTTGTAAAGGATCTTTCTGTTTATTACAGGAAAATGGTAAGTCATACAACCTTAGTGTGAGCCGATGAGGTTTAAAATGAGATCGAGTGAATAATACCTACATTCCTGCAAAGTCTGTAGTTGACAGGCTGAAAGTGAAACGCTTGATTAAAAAAAAAAAAAATAAAAAATTAAGGTTAGCTGTTGCTATTACCACTTTCATGGAGCTCATATTTTCTTACCAGCCACTGCTGCAACAATATTCTCCTTTAAAGTCATTAAATTACACTTTAAATGTATTAAATGTTCTTTAATAAGTGTTGTGTGTGAGAGGGGGGGAAAAAAGGAGCAAAGTCTGTGAAAGGGGTGTCTCTTACTTAAAAGGAGAAGAAAGCAAATGAGACTTGCTAGGGGAAAATGCAGCATTCTTATTAGATCTTAAAGGCAATGAGGAAAATAATGTAAAAGTTGAAATTCAATGCATAAGGGGAAAACCAAGAAACGTTATATGACTGCACAGTTAAAGAATACAGGATTAAAGGATGAGAGGTTAGTGTAACCCTGAAGCATTTTCTGTCAGGAGTTATAAGCAGCTGAAACATACATAGGTTGCTCTGGAAGTAGTGCCTCCTATTTATTTCCATGGAAAGTACAACAGATAGAACACAGTAACACTGTTTGATAGAGCAACATCTCAGCTACAAAACACTTTTTTTTAACATAGTCACCACCATTAGCAATGCATTTTTGCCAGTGATAAGCAAGAGCCTGCATGCCGCACTTGTAAAAAATCTGCACCAGTGGAGGTGACACTGCTTCACAGCTGCTATGATGGCATTGTTACTAAGAAAATGTTGCCCATGCAATCTGACTTTCATTGGCCCAAACAGATGGAAGTCAGAAGGTGCCACTACGAATTGGGTGTGGTAGGGCAGTGCAGCTGAGATTGTCAACGTGCTCCGTGGTATTCAAACTGGAATGGAGCCTGGTGTTATTGTTGTGCAAGAGAAAGATTATCTTCTTCTCTGGCCTGACTCTAGAAGCTCGTGCCTTCAGCTTACTCAGCGCTGTGTTGTAGGAGTCAGAGTTGATGGTTTGTGTGGTTTCCAGGAAATCCAGAAGAATCACCCCTTCCCTATCCCAAAAGACAGTGCACATCACTTTACCCACTGAGATCTCTCTTTGAGATTCTACAGGAAATTCACATGTTGCCACTCCAGGGACTGCCACTTTGACTCCAGCTTGTAGTGGTGACACCATGTCTTGTCACCAGTAATGATGCAATCAAGGAAACTGGTACCTTCAATCTCCTGTTGGTTCCATAGGTTCTGACAAACCTGCATGCGGTGTTCTGTCTCTTCATGTGTGAGCATTTGTGGGACCCACCTTGTGTAAACTTTGCTATATTTCAATGTTGTCACTGTTGTTTCCAGTGTATTGAAGCCGGTATTCAGCTCTGTACACTGTTCCCTGATTGTAAGCTTCTAATTTGCATGGATGAGCTGATTGAGATGCTCTTCATTTCATAGTCTGTCAGCTTTGCATGGTTGTCCAGAATGTGGCTTGACTTTCACATCACTGTTACCACTGCTGAAATGCACCATCCACTGCCTCACTGTGCTCACATCCATTATTTGGTCTCCATCAGCATTCAGCGAGTGCTGATAAACATCAGTGGGTGGCATTTTTCCTTCATGGAGGAATTCAGTTCCACCCCTTTGCTCCATATGCACTTCCATGTCAGACACCATTGTGTCAGAGTGCCCCTCTGCTGCCATCTGTCACATGGCAACAAAATGGAATGGAATATTGGCAGAAAGGTTCAACCTCTACAGCCGTATCACCAACATCTGCCTCTGGCATTGTGGACTGACATAATTATAAGACAAGAGGCATTACTTTCGGAGCACTCCTATATATGCTTTCTGAGTCTGTAATTTAAATAAAGGAATTCTTCTTCGGTTCTGCTTAGAGGTATAACTGAAGTTTATAAGCTGGTGAAATAATTACTTAACTTGTAAAAGTGTTTTAAATAAGTGTCATTTTGGTCCTTCCACAAGAGATCAAATATTTGCTAGCAAGCAATGTAAGAGCAATGGTGTAATAGCTTTTACAACTACAGATTCCAGCTATGGTCAGGAGAGTAATTACTCCATATCCAGATGGACCTGACTTAAGTTCTTATGAGCCTGAAGATGGAGAGAGCTTTGTTTTTTTGAAGGAAGAAATGAATACAGAACAGAATTCTCAGTAAGTATCTGTTTTTCTGCAGCATTTTTAACTGAGTTATATATAGTATTTATTTGTCTTTGCTTGGTACCTGGCTCCCTTTGGGATCAGAATTGAAATATTAGGAAATAGGACAAATGGGGATTTCAAGAACTGAAAACAATGCTAAGTATTGTAAGTTGCGGTTTTAAACTTCCGCACCACTTCCTTTTTTTCCTACAACTTATTGATGGAGTAATGCTGGAAACACAGGTACAGATGGGGGCAACGAGTAGATGGGGAGCAGTTCAGCACAAAGGGACCTTGGGGTGCTGGTGACAGCAGCTCTGCATGAGCCAGCAGGGTGGCCAAGCAAACAGCATTCTACGGTACATTAAACACAGCTCAGCTAGCTGGTCAAGCTATGTGATTCTCCCACTACATTTAGCATTGGTACAGCCTTACTTTGAATAATATGCAGTTCTGGGCTCCAGACTCCTGAAAAAGGTTGTGAATGTCCTTGAAAACACCCAGAGGAGGGCAGCACAGCTGGTAGAAGGGCTGGAAGGCATGTGCTGTGAGGAGAGGCTGAGAACATTGGGCTATCCAGTCTGGAGGAGGCTGAGAGGTGACCTCGTTGCTCTCTGCAGCTCCCTGAGGAGGAGAAGCAGAGGGAGGTGCCAGGCATGAGGGTGGTCAGGCACTGGCACAGGCTTCCTAGAGAGGTGTTTGATGCCCCATGCCTGTCATTGTCCAAGATGCATTTGGATAATGCCCTCATTAATGTGCTTTAACTTTTAGTTAGCCCTGAAGCGCTCAGGCAGTTGGACTCAATATTCGTATGTCTCTTCCAACTATGAACTGAACTATTCTATCCTATTCCTATAAGTAATATGAGCAAAGGTAGCAAAATGAGCGCTGAAAATAATGTTTAGGCATTATGCATATTTGACAGCACCTGTGTATGTAGGAGACCAACTGTGAAGTTCATTGAACTTGATTGAATTAGGAGAAATCAGGAGGGAAAATTGCTGTAGTTGTACTAAAATGTACTATAGATCTGTCTGGAAAACATTGTTAATCTGCATTTGTTAAACTTATCAGTATATTGTGTGAAACAGCAAGTGTGAGTTTTTAATCTGTCTGTTTAAAGTGGATGCTCCCTGGCTGGAGAATAACAAAACAAACTTACTGTGTTTAAGAACTATTAGAGAATGTGATCTAAGAAACTGTAGATCAGGTAATTTGGCCTTAGTAGTTTCCTGGGCTGCTGTTACCCTGTTCTGCAACATTCGTTCTAGAGACGGGGAGGTGGGACCAGTAGGATTTGTAGAGCCTTGCCAAGCTATCTTAATATGCTGCTTTTCTGACGAGTAAATTCACAACTAATTTTTTTAGTACAATTTTTGAACTGGAGAAACTGACTGTGCCCAACTGTGAAGAATTAATTTGATGTGATGACTTGGTCACATGAAGCTGTGCTAAAGTCAGCTAGTTTAGATAAGGGGTAGTAGATCAAGGGAGCTGAGAGGCTGTTTTGTATTAGACTTCAAGCCATTCAGCCTTTCAGTCTTTTTACAGTCTATGTGATAGGCTTTAGGAGATATGTGAATGCAAAGCTTTAAAAAAAAAAAAAAAGTATTTAAGGTTACAGTATTGATGTAGGGATGAATAAGTTCATATATATTTATTCTCCAAAAGTAGAGAAGTTGGGGATACTGTATCTGTGATTCATTTATTTCTGAATTTCTAGTAGTTATGTTAAAACAAAGATGCTTTATGATTCCACTATTCCTAGTATCATGCATAGGAACAAGTGACATTCTGATAACATGACGATATACCTGGTCTGTTGTAGTGGGAGCGTTATCTTGGTGTCAGTATCTGTGCTAGGGGAAAAGAGCTACTTATACATTTCAGCAAGTGGCAGAAAGCTAACAAGTTTAATCTGACCTAGGTGGCAGTGCCAGCCTATGCAGCTGCTTTAACTTTCACCATCTCAGCACAAGTGTTTGTGCAGTGGAACAGATCAGAGGCCTACAGGAGAGAGAATTTTTTACCTCTTCCTCCTGGTTTTCCGTTCCCCCAAATAATTTACTAAGTAGTTGTGCCAGTGCATCAGCAGGACAGTGCTAGAGGAGGAGCAAGCAAGCTAGTGACAGCTGGTGGGAGCGTTTATTGCTATTTAAAGCATAACCACGGCTGCTGGCTGAAAAACTTGACATTGATAGTTCTGAGACTCAGTTTCCTTGATGCTTTAGTCTGTCTTGTAATTCTTTTACTTTTAATAGGGAAGCCCTTTTCAAAAGAGCAAAATCTAAAGCAAAAAAGAAGCCACGGAAACGCTCTGACAGCTCTGGAGGATATAATCTCTCAGATATTATTCAGAGTCCTGCCTCTACAGGTCAGTAGGAAAGATTCCTTTCAGGCAAAAACAAACAAACAAACAAAAAACCCAACAGAACCTGAAGTTCAGTTTGCAGTACTACGTGATTTTTATACTTCACTAATTAAACCTTGCAAAGATTGTTTCTTTTCTAGTAAACAGTGCTGCTGAATTTGAATAGTGAATTCTTAAGACTAAATTTGAAAGGATGGTTATCATCTTAAGCTTGAGCCCAAAGCTTACTGTAAAAGCATGGTTTTTGTAAAACAAAGTTAATAGACACTTTCCCATCCATTCAATTCAATTCAATAAATTCATTCAATTTCAATAAATGGAATGTTTCTACTAACATACTTTTTTTCTGGAATATCAAATAGATTACTCACTGCTAAAAATACTGAAGAAGCCTTCATTTTCAACAAAAAAGCGTCTGTTCTTTCCTAAGACTATATGTCATGAGACAGAGGGGAAAAAAAAAAAAAACAACCTGGGAGCCATATCAATCTTTTTTTTTTTTTTTTTTTTTTTTTTATAATTTTGAGAACTTCTTATTTNAAAGATAGTTTGCTTGAAATTATTGTCTAATATACTGGAATGTGTCATCTGGTTATTCTGTACCCATAACAGTTAATAGTTTTTGCTTTGCTTTTTTTAAAGTATTATTTATTCCTGCTCTCATGATATAATGATTTTACTCTCTATTCTTATTTCCTTAGGCTCCATAAAACTGGATAAAACTAACTCGGTAGAATCACTTCCAGAACTCCTAACATCTGACTCTGAAGGCAGTTATGCAGGAGTGAGTA
The DNA here is from genome assembly GCA_013396635.1 of Penelope pileata. Lineage (NCBI taxonomy): Eukaryota > Metazoa > Chordata > Aves > Galliformes > Cracidae > Penelope > Penelope pileata. The sequence goes on from WBMW01000664.1 coordinate 2,466,282, forward strand.
GCCCCAGAGACTTGCCGTCCCCTGACTTCACAAAAGTTTTTCATCCAGAGAGGACTGAGGTTGGATCTCTTTGTTCCTAGCAACTTTTTTTTCCACGTTTATCTAATCCATCAAAAGATGCTTTGCATTTTTGGAAAGTTTCTGAGAAGCTGTTGTCCTTAAAATGGAGAGACTTTTGCTTAACTGGCAAAGAGAAATAATTTTGAGATAATTCTGCCTATGCTAAGTGTTACAACTTTAGGAATGAACATCTTGGACTAAATTTTCTACTGTCAAGATGCATATTTGGACTTAGATGATTCAGGGTGGAGTATGAATTTTAAAAAAAAAGATACAAATGAAACTGAGCAGGGATTCACTAACGTTTTGCTTACTTTTCAGATGTTTTTTAAGATCTTTTAACTTATTCATGTCATCCAAATTGCTTGTATCATTTTTTTTTCCAGCAGAGAAAATATAAAAAATATTTACACAATGTTCTGGTTTTTTTTTTTTTGTTTTGTTTTTTTTTTTTCAGATGAAGGACAAAGCGTTTAGTCAGGGTATGAAAGCCTCTCAACCTAACAAGGAGATGAAGTCATACAAGGGATCATCAACATTGACACAGTCTGTTCCACAGTCCATTCCCAGTACCAAAAACAACTCTGCAACCTCTCCCAATTGGGTAGCAACCAGTTTCAGGTGGAGTAAAAATTGTGGTGCCTACTTAGCTTACAATCAGTATTCCTTTTTCACATGGTTGTGAATGCCAGTAATTCTATTCAGATTACAAAGTTAATTGCTCTTCAAAATGATCATAAATTATTTGACTCATTAATTAAACTTCGTTAGTTTTATTAAACTGGTGCTTTTAAAATTTATTCTTTGAGAAAAATTATTGATACTTTTTGAAGTGCTACCACTCTGGACTTCTAATATCTTTTTTCAGGAGGCCTGCTTTATGAACCTTCTGTAAAATACTTGACAGTTTTCTGTGGAATCAGATAATGCTAGAAGCCATTGAAAGCACCATTGTACTTGGGCGTTTTTAAGTCATTCCTTTAGACTTAAATGGTCTGTGAAAATCAGCACCTCAGCCTTAACTGATACAGTAATAAAATAAGTGACTGTAAATTTTTACTTGTAGCAGTGTCTGCGTATGAAAGAAGAGTAGTACTATAATAGCCTAAAGGTCTACCTCGCCTCATTGTCAGTAAAAGCTGAGTAGAAAAGAGGTTAAGGACTTAGGGAATCATATAGCAATAATTTTCCAGAGTTTTCCTATCCTCTATTGGTTTGTGGCTGATGGGCTTTGTGAATACATGTGGCCCCAACTATGAAATATATTGTTTGGCCAGAAGAATCCATTAAGACGCTATTTTTGTCTTACCATATATTTGTGCAGAGAAGGTGGCAAATAACCCAACTGACTCTTTGGTCTTCAGAGATGGTTGGAAGAAGCTCTACCTTCATCTGCTGTCTTACAGTTCTTTTGGAACATTTTTTAGAGAATTATATTGAAAAGGAACAAATAAAACCATAGGACTTTGTTGTAATATCCTTATATCTTTATGGATTTCCCTTATACTCTTTCTTTGCTTTTTCTAGTATTGATGGCACATGATGTCAAAAAAGAAAAAAAAAAAAAAAAGGCAGGCAGCACTTTTGTGTAATGTTTTAAGGGCTGATAGTGTATTTGGTTGAAGTACTGTTGAAGAGCAGTGATGACAAAGTTCGGTGTGACCTCCCACCAATTAATTCACTACTTCATCTGTGGCAGTTGGTTTTATGTAGGGAGAGACAGATAAAGTGCTGCTTATGTCTGATTTCAGAGTTTGTCTTTGAATCTACTTGTAACACTGCTTAGTTTACAAATGTCTTCAAATACCCAGGTTTTAATTTATAGTTTTACATAAATCTTGGGAATGTCTGGATTTAATTTTCATTTGTTTCTATGGAAGTTTAAAAGTAGGTCACTTACAAAAAAGAAACTGATTCCTAAAGTTTGAGAATGTTGCTGGTGTTTGTACAGACCTCTGACTTGCAAATATCACTGCAATGTGAAATAATTTCAAACAAGTTCTTTAAGGAAAGATCTAATTCAACCTGCATGAAAGAGCTGTGAGCATTGCCCTTCTAATACTTTAAATGAACAGTTGACTACTAAATGAATATCCTGGATTTAGGTATCTTAATTTTTTTTAAAGTAATCATAGTTCACATTTTTTTCATAGCATAATGAGTTTTGAGAGTATTTTTATAGTATGTTCTTAAATATGTATATATTTATAGAGCTTTTGTCAGAAACATTGTATTTGAGGTTTGCCATAATTGAGGAAACGGACATAAATTATACATCCGGTTACCAATCTTATGTATGATTTAGAGAATTTCAGTGAAGGTTGGAACTGTGGAATGTAAGTAAAAATGAGTGCCTTGTAAGGTAACTTCTTATTTTTTTTATTTAGCCTTGCCAGCCCTCCTGCTATGGATCTAAGAACTATCATGGAAATTGAAGAAAATATGCAGAAATGTGGAACCATGCCAAAGACAAATTCAGGGTTGGTAAAAAACCAGTATCTATAAAAGAAAAGTGTGATAGACCAGGCTATTGTGAATTTACTTAGTGGTTCTGGCAGTTCAGAGTTGGAAAGATGTCATGTTTGTTTTTGAACAACTTTGTTTACTTCATTATAGTGTTTTTTTTCTTTGAGCATTCAAAATTTCTTTATTTTACTATAGTCTTATTTGGTCAACTACTGCAAAAGCACGTCCTAGCTTTTGAAATGTGAAAGAAACTAAAACTAGTATCTTAATAATTGATCTGCTCTACTGAACTGCATTATTTTCAACCAAAAAGAATTAACTCTTGTCCATAGCACTTATGAAATGACTTATGGACTGTATTGTAGTTGATCCTGAAGTTTTTCTTCTCTCGCATTCTCTGACTTCCCCCAACACTCAGTCTATTGATATTCACAATTCTGGCTCAGTCAGAAGCAAGAGTGATTCTTACTGTGAGAAGCACCTCATAGATCTAGTGAGAGAAACGTATATTCTCAGGAGGCATTGGATTAAGCCAGATGTGGTTCTCTTCCATACGTCACCACTTAACAAAAGTGGTGACGTATGGAAGAGAAGTGGAGATAACTTGCACAATGTTACACTTTAAAGTGTAATGTTCTTGGAAAATAGTTCTGGAGCCCTTTAATCAAATTTTGCGTTTTACAAGTGAGAAATACAGTCTAGTTAGTAATAAATGCTTATGGTAAATTGGAAGAAACTATTTGTTGCAGTGCTTTTTTTTTGTTTGTTTCCTTTAAGTAAAGGATTGCTCTCTAGGTAGATTCAGAAGCTGTGAACCAAACAGCTGAGATAAAAGAAAATAACTTAGAAAATGAATTACTGTAAATAGGAAAAATGACTATATACTGTTGTTTATACATTTTTTTTTATGCAATAATATTTTTGGCTTCAGAGAGTTAAGTTTCTGACAGTCTCTAAAAAGTCACAAAACTAAAAAATAGTCTTCATCTAGTGGTGGATCTCTCTTGGTGACTGCGTATTTTCATTTGTAGGAATCTGTGAGGGACAGTTTTATGGTGCTTTTCTTTCTGTCACTCTATAGATACTTATTGATCCTCCCTTTGCTCCCCAGCCATCCAGCCCCTCTGCCTGTCCCTGGCCCATAGTCATTGCATTGAAAACAAAGTGTTTCGGTCTAGGAAAGAAGTTATTTTTCAGTTTAATGTTCAAGTTTAAAGGCAAGGCATCTGAAAGGACACTGATCTTACATCATCTCTCTCTGCGATGTCAATTCGCAGCAAAATGGCTTCTCATGGAATCAGACTTTCTCAGAAGCAAAGGAAAATGATTGCCCTGGCAGCAAAAGATAATGGGTCCGTAACTACAAGCACAGAGCCTACTCTGCTAATAACTGTACCACCCACACCTACAAAAGTTGCAAAGCTAGGAAATGCATGGTAAGTTATAATTCAAGTATTGCTTCTGGGTTTTGGAGAGTTTTTACATTGAGTAATCTCTTAAAAGCAATTTCTTAAATAAGTGGCCTAGGTTCTGTTCATTAAAAAGATTGATGTTGTTTGTATCTACATTTGGTAGTAATCAAGAAGCCTAAAGGGGGCAGGGAAGTGCAGTGTTTGTAGTTGTTCAAAATTTTACTATAGTGAGTCAGTAGGCTCTATCCCATCTGGCTCTTGCCTGTCTGTGATGTGGTATTTGCAGATGGTATCAATGTGATGTATAGGAAAATAAGGTAGAACGCAAGCTTTGAAACTTAATCAGGAGGAGGTTATTAATAACCATTAGGAATGCTACTTTTCTTTGTCAAAAATGAGGAAAAATGTTGGTCCTTCCTGGAGGAAAGGGCTAAAATGGTTTTGGAGTAGAGCAAGTGAGTGATGGATACTAGTGTTAAGGATTCTTTTGGTGGGAGGATGTTTAATGTGCTTAAACTGACTTCTAACACTGATTACAGACAGTTAAAAAGTTCAAATATCACTGCATCAGAATGATTGTCTATAATCTGTTTAGAGAACTGTGTTTACAGCAGTGAAGGATTACAGCTCGCCTGATTTAAGATTGCTTCTTCACAGTTAGAGTTGGTACTGGATGAGAATATAACTGAAAAGTAGTCATAAGCTGTGTGAAGTTAGTGTGTTTAATACAGAATAAATACCCGTGGTGGCTAGGAGTCCTCTAAGGATTATTGGAAGTAGGGGCAAGAAATCTCTATAGGCATCTTCTTGTCATGGGTTAATTATAATGAAAAATATGCTCTCTATTTCCAGTGACAATTTACGTATTATAGAGGTATGTTGTTGTAGCAGTATTTTAGCCATTAGTTTTAATCTTAGTTCTAATGGTTATAGTTATACATCAACAATATGCAACCTAACATCTACAGTGACCATATGCACAGTCTTAGAAACACAGATCACTCAGGCTCGTGTACACACCAGTTCACATGTCCTTACAAACCCACCACCTTTACACCCGTCAGTGACTTAGCGGGGCAGGGAAGGCATCCACTTGTGCACCACCTGATGGGTGACACGGGGTGTCCATGCTGATGTGTGAGGTCAGAGCTGCTATTAACGATGTGGACTGGGAGCTGCCTGAGTCAATTATTTTCCTCAGGCATCCCGCAAAGGCAGGGACCTTTCCTCTACATCAGTAGTCACCAGTGTCTCTTCTCTGGAGCCTTCAAAGGAACTTCACCGTACCTCCCTTGCCACGACTTGCTCTGATGTTAGTCATTGCTGGTGTAGGTGCTTTGTGGGTAGTTTTGACCTGTCATCTTAAATGTCATTAGTTAATTTACCTCTTTGTTATATAAATGTTGTAAAGCTACAGATTCATATTTCTGTCTCTGGCAGATTTTTGGGTGTCAAGGGAAGGGGTTGTGAGAACTTCACAGGATGATGTCTGTATGGGCATCTGTCTTTCTTCTTCTTCCCTTCATACGCAGCTTTTAGATACAGTAAAACCTGAAGTAGGCTTTGGAGGACATTGGGGTTCTTATCTGGTCATCTGAATTTCTTCAGAGGTGTTTTTTGTTCCTGAGGTTCTAATTTGTAGCTTAAGGTAGATGACTCGTTAGAAGCATTTGTACTGATCCACTTAAGCACATGAGGTAGATGCCTCTAGTTAAATTATTTTCTTCCAAATACAGAAAATAAGATGAGAAGCTCTAATAAGAGATTTATAAAATTATGAAGCATAACTTCCTTTAGTCTGACATCTGGTTAGGCTTACTATTCACATTATGATCTATTCTCCTATGAATAATTATTTACCTATTGGGTGTTGTTTAATTTCAAGCTACCAACTGCCCGTGAACCGTTCCTTACAGTTAGAAAGCAAGTATGGACTAATTTTTGTGTATGCTTGAAAGCTTTCTCCAGAAAATAGATTGTATTCTTGAGGTTCCGATCAGACAGTTCTTGAAAGTAGCTGGGCTCTACTGTGTTACGCAAAGAATCTTAAGAGGAAGAGCCAATGTATACTTCAGGAGGATGGAATCCAGTCTATTGCTTGTGTGGTCACCATGCACGATTCTGTATGTTTCTCAGCAGCGTTCCTCTGGCTGCTGATCTGGAAAATGCTGGTAGCTCCAGAGTTCAAGCAAAGAACCAGTGGGAGGTAAATGAATATTTCAAATTATGATTAGCTGCTGGAAAAGAGCATTTGTTGAAGAAATTTTAAGCTGCTTTAGGCAAGCCATCAGTTGTTCAAAGTAGTTTTTGTATGTAGAAGAGCATGTTACTCATGCTCTCTAATATCATATTTACCAAGATCTATTCCATAAATTCACAATGGACTGTTAGAGTGCATCTGGCAAAAGACTGAGATTTCCATGCATGCAATAAAATCAAAGCCTTAGAACTTGCATTCCAATGAAATAAGATACTCATCTTGGATGTGCAGCAAGAACACATGCCCAGAAGGGTGTGGGACCTTCCGGCTCTTTTTTGGTTGACTAAAAGGCACAGTATATCACACACCATGCCCAACCTTTTCCAACAAAAGGAACTTACAGTTTCATAGTTTGGAAGTTGTCTAAAGCTGTGCTACTTCCTGTGAAGAATGTTGGAAATGAGGGGGAGGAAAAAAACAACAACAAACCAAACAAAAACAATACTTTGAGAATATGATGTGCAAGAATTTAGATACTTGTACCTATTAACTTTATTAGTTCCCCAAACTTACTTTGATCATGGATGGTGGGGCTTCTTGTTTTGTTTTTTTTTTTTTTTTTTTTAAACTCAGGAGAGCCTGTGGCTTTTCAAGAATAGAAGTATAAAAATATTAAAGTATCCCATGATAATTAATATATAGGATATGTGTCTTTTTAAAGTCTAGGTATTGAGTTTGTCAGTGTTTCAGCTTATTATGAAACATCAGCAGCTGTTTTGGAACTTGACACTTGGATGTTTTGTAGTTAGTTTTAAATGTTATTTGTATTAGGTAGACAAGACAGTGTGTCAGGCAGAGCAAGCTTAGAGTTGATACTGTTCGGAAAATTGTAATAGTTTAAGCCAAATCATTTTAAGCCATCCACATTGTTTTGGATAGGATCACAATCTCACAATCTTTAAGAATGACACAGTTGTGTTGTGATTTTTTTGGTGTTGATGGTGTTTTTTTTTTTTTTTTTACTGCTGTATTGCAAGTGGATCTGATAGGTAGGGTATTTAAATTGTTAGCAGCAGAAGAGGCTTCTGTGACAGCAGATACCAAGATAGCCATTTACACAGTTGATATAATAAGTTTGAAGTTCTGATCAAACGTGATACTTGTATGTCAGCTGGCAGGGAAGATGTGCAGAATTACTCTGAGTCCCATCTGTTGGTTCCCATCCTACTTTATGTGTCTACTGTGTTGCTCATGCAGTAAGAAAAACAAACCAAAAAACCCTTAATACTAAGTAGGTTAGTATGTGGTTCATGTCATACAACATTCAGATGCTTTTGTTGTAACGCTTGAGACACAATGTTGTAACGTTTTCATTCACCAATATTCTTAATTTTTATACCACGTTGATGTAGTTCGAACTTCCTTGACTTCAAATGCTTCCCTTCTTACAGTAGTTGCACAGTTAATTAGCATTGTATAGGCAACTTGTTCTACTTCAGTAGTGTTTATAATTGATCTGTTGTTTTTTTTTTGAGTATATGACAAGCAGAACTGTTATTCTAGTATGTATTTCATATATTTGGCATACTGTAAATAGACCTTTGAAACTAATTGGGACTACTATGATTAATAAAAGTAAATGTAAGTTAATATATGAAGAATTAAGTCCAAAGCCTTGAAAGGGAGGAATGAAACTGAGAGTGCCTTGGTTTATGTAAGTAAAAGTTTTGGATCAGAAAGCATTCAGAATAGTTATTCTAAAAGGATGTATTGTCATACTACTTTATTTTTGAAAGATAATATGCAGGCTCTAGTTCAGTAGCAGGGTATGTTATACTTAAGCAAGTAAGAGATAATGAGGTGGATCAGTTTTATGAATTTCACCGTGGATTAAGGGATTTTTAGAACCTCCAACAGCTACAAGTGACTCGTCCAATGTCTTGGTTCTGTTTGGCAGCTGTATGCTAACTTTGTCGGAGTCTAAAATGCATAACTATCTCAGAGTGATGAAATTAGCTGATGTTTATCTTTTTGACCCAACGTGACATTTTTGTGTGGATGGGGTCTAGAAGGGATTTGTGTGTGTATGTTTTTAATTACTTATTTATTCAAAAGGTCGTCTTCATTGCATTCTGCTTTGCCAAAGTCATTCCGTGACCTTGTAATGAAAGAAGAAGAAAAATACACGAGTGCAAATAATTCACCTGGCACTGGTATCAAAAGAGCTGGATATAAAGGAGCTGAGGATTCACCAGTCCAAAGCACCACAAGGTGAGAGCAGTCTTTCCTAACTATGAACAACTCATTGACCTTTTATGCCAGAACTATAGTAACCTATTTAAATTTCTGCTGGAATAATGAAAAGATGAAATTGCTGTTTTTTCTAAATCCTGCAAGCTTCTTTTAATAGTTTTAATGTTAATAGAATTTTATGAATGGAATGCTACTATGAATAGGAATCTTGAAGTAGACTAAAGGAATATAATAACACTGCTAATGTTTTGTTTAGAGTTTGAAGTATGTGAATATGTGAACATACGTGCGTATATATACATGAACGCAAACACTTCTGACTACTAACAAAATACATGTATGTCTGTATGTATAAAACCAGTAAACCTATATTTTCTAACTTCTGTAGAAATCAGATATTTTTTAGGATTCAGATATGGCATGCATGAAACAGTTTGCTTAAGAGTATTTCTCTGTAACCACTGGGTAGATAAAATCAGTTTATTCAAACATAGAACAATTCCTGATCCGAGCTTTCTTAGAAGTTGATTTATTCCAGGAAAAGTTGCACCTAAGCAGTTAAGACTTAATGAAATAATGATGTATTGTTTGTGTCTGTGTATTCTAATTAGTGGGGGACTATAATTCTAAGGACAAAAATGACCTGTTCTCGGGTGTATGTGAATTACTGTCTAATAACTAGATATATATTGTTCTTTGGTTAGATTGTTTTGTCCCAGCATCCTGCTACCTCCAATAAAACCTCTCTTTTGAGATAAGAATGGCTATCTAAGCTGTGAGGAAAGAAATCTCAGTCTAATTTCTGAAAGAATTTATGACCAAGTTGTCCACCCACCTGCATCTCTTTGCTCTATCATCAGGAACATTGAACACTAGACATTTTAAATATATTTAAGATACAGAGGGCTTGAAAATCTTACTGACTTTCCTCCCTGTCATCTTGGAAGCAGCACAGACTGACTGCTCTGAAATAGTGGATGAAAGTAAGGCTTTCAGGGCACGGCCCCACTGTGCCAGAGTGAGGTGAGCGTGGCAGGCTCCATGATGGTGACCAGCATGAACCACAGTCAGTGGCTGCAGACATGTCTTTAAGGATGAGACATGGATGAGGTCAGATCTAGGAGTCAGGAGTAGAATTGGTAAGGTTGGACTTAGGCGTAGCTGCAAAAGAACTCAAGCAAGGTGTAGGGCTCAGTGACTGGGCTTAAATGCAGCTCCTGAGTAGAGGTGCAGTCCCCATGAGCCTTCTCACAGCACTTTCTTATGACTTAACCCTGTCCCTAGCAGCATGACTCAAATTTACACAGCTGTACTGAGGGAGAGGAATTTGCAGAGCCTTTTGGTGCATGAAATCACTAAAATGATCCAAGCAATGGAACACCTCCCATACGAGGACAGGCTGAGAGAGCTGGGACTGTTCAGCCTGGAGGAGGCTCCAAGGTGACCTGATAGCAGCCTTTCAGTATCTAAAGGGGGTCTACTAGAAAGAGAGGGACAGACTCTTTAGCAGGGTTTGTGGAACAATGACAAGGGGAAATGGTTTCAAACAAATAGAGAGGAGATTTAGGTTGGACTTGAGGAAAACATTTTTTACAGTAAGGGTGATGATGCACTGGAACAGGTTGCCCAGAGAGGTGGTGGATGCCCCATCCCTGGAGATGTTCAAGGTCAGGCTGGAGGGGTCTCTGAGCACCCTGATCTAGCTGTAGGTGTCCCTGTACGTTGCAGGGGAGTAGGACCAGATGACCTTCAAAGATCCCTTCCAATTCCAAGGATTCTATGTTTCTAATGTTTCTCTAGAATGGAAGTAGTGTATGTCATGTTGGTAAATAAAGAACAAAATGAGTGGAGAAATGGGTGTGTGTGGGGAATGGTGTTAGAGGAGAGAGGAAGGATTTGGAGAGTGTATATAACAGAGGATATCTTTCAGAAATAGGCGGATGTCCCACTCCAATTATTGGAGTGANAGGCTTGAGAGAAACGGGTATCCAGAGAAACAGCAGCAGGCTCAGGTGAAGCAGGCGTCGGGAGAAGCAGCAGCAGCAGCAGCAGGCCCAGGAGGAACAGGAGCAAGCATGGGGTCTCAGGCACCAGACAAGTACCAGGCAGGTACCAGCTGTCATTCACCTCTTGGAGGGGGTCTTCTCATCCTCCTTCTTTGCCAGCTTGGCATTCCTGAGCACCCAGGTGTGTCACATACAGCACGAGGAGGCACGGACGGGCTTGCACGTTTCCTTCGGTGGTTGCCTCCCTCAAGGTGCTGGTCTGAAAGGCTGCTCTGGCCATTTAGCGGCTGCTTACCTCTCATTGCCCCTGGTCTGCAAGCCTTCAGGCAGCAGGCAGGTGGGCAAACTTTGAGACAAAAGAGTTCTCACAGCAAGCTGCAAGCTTTGAGGCAAAAGATTCCGAAACAGTCTCTTACAGCGGATAAAGCTAACGTTACTGTGATGAGTGGAGATATAGGGACTTGAAACAAATCTGGAGGAAAAAATGGGTATCGTTAATTTCATTGCTAGCATAATAGTGAAGCTTTTGATCACATGAGAGACGGCATGGGCTGCTGATAAGGGAACTTGTGCTGATGCTCTTACTAGTTTTGTCATGTGGTCTCTGATCTCCATAAAGTCACTTCATTTCCTTTTGCTTTGCTGTGTCTAGTCTTTTCAGTCTGGCCTGTCTGCAAACTCTCAAACTGGGTTCTTTGAGCTGAATCCAGGCATAATATGTTAGCTGCCTGAAAATGATATATTAAACTTGTGGGAGGCAGGATGACTGGATTTGCTACTGCCAGTCAGAAAAGAGGGCACTTCAATAGCTATTTCAGGTTGTTTTGAATTGTCTCTGAAGATGCTGACTTCTCTCTGTTAGGTATAAGAGTCTAGGTGCGCAGTTCCTCCATCTGGAGTTAGGAGTTATGTTTCTACTGTGAGGTAGTTTTATTCTTTGACAGCTCCTGTCACAGCAGGCTCTGCCTTTTGCCAATGGCCCTCAAGAGTTATTTCAGGGAACATTAATTATTCTCACCCTTTCCTCTTCCTTTTTAAGGAAAGGAAATTGAATATGTGTAGATCCTCATCTCTTGATGTCAGGCTTACCAATGGACACTGGAAACTTACACAGCTACTGTGTAAATTTGGATAAACTGTGCAGTAGTTAAAATTTTCTTATATTGGGGGGTGGCATATAAGCATGCTTCCATACATTGTCACCTTCCAGTTCTTGCAATACAGAAATTTTCTGTAGATGAACCTTCTCATGAATGTGGAGGTGCAAACTGGATTGAGTCCAGAGGCAGATCAGCTCAAAAGCTGGGCCGAGTGGATGCGGCTGCGTTGTTTCCAGGGACAGCTCAGCCTTGGGAGTTATGCTGCACAGCTGTGTGTGTGTAGTTCGTAGCTGAAGCTAAAAACATAGGCCTGACGTGACTTGACTTTGTTGTGGCAGCCCAGCTTGTCTTCACTGTGTTACTCCAGGGAGCAGTGAAGAGTCTTAGTGGAAATATGTCTCTGTGGCTTCACATGGGAATGGCCTGGTTTTGGCATGGCTAATATTGAGCTAATAACTAGTACATGAGTCAAATGGTACAGCAAAACCCAAGAGGTTCTGCAGGAGACCAGCCTTTGTGTTCTTTTACAGAGAGCAGTCATTAGATCATGGAGGCACTAGACCTGAAATGGCTTCAAGTGAATCCTCAAGAAACACTGGGAAGTCAAGTGCTGGGACATCTCAGTGTCTGGGCTGGAGTCATGGCAAGTTCAGCCAACTGAGTTAATCGAGCTGGTTCCGTACTGATGATACTTGGCCTGCTTGTTTCCATGCAGAACCACTTCCATCTCTGCATCAGTCTTTAATTTTCGAGACTTCTAGGTTTCCAAGTTCTATGTTTTTAGGCTTTTTTTTCCGTTTTTCTGTATGTCTTTGTTTCCCATTTCCCCTCTGTTCCATTTCTCCTAGTTATTTTGATGCCAGCTGAGGAATTAATCTAGCATGTTGAAATATCTGCAGTTGATTTAGTATCTGGAATAAATGTCTTGCTAGCAAGAAACACAGATGTACATATGTACAAACAGCTTCAAAATATCTGGGCTGCTTCCTGCATTCTAAAGCCTCACTTAAATTGAGGTAGACAACACAGGTACTTAAACGTGTCTTTTAATTGATCACTAGAGTGTGCTGTGACACTGGAACTGTTAATTGCAGTTAGTGGGAGTCTGTATGTGTGTATATTTTTGTTGTTGTTTGTCCTTCCTGCTCTGGAAAAAAATATTTTTGTCTATACTCAAACAGGCTGGTTAAATAAAACACTCTATTTGGATTCTGTTTATAGTAGTGCTGTGAGTTCTTTGGATTATGAGTGCAAAGAAGAGAGTATCTTTCAAATGGGCTGGAGAGGTGCAGGTTATTGTCAAACGTGCAGGAAGGTGAGCATTATTAGAGCAGATGGAAAAAGAGATAAAGGAGATAACACCAGGATAAAGGCATTCAATACTTTCTACAACATGCTCCTAATTAAACAGCAAGCAGAAAACTGCCTGCCCTCTTCTCCAGTTCTTTCCTTCCTTTTCTGATTCTTTCCTATTTTTTTTCTTACTATCTTCATTATCTGAATTAAAAACTTTAAGCTCCATTGTCACACTGTTTATACTTAGCAAAGCATAAATTAATACTATCTCATAGTTGTCTCTGTTGGTTTAAGTATTGCTGCTTATTATGTCCATTGACTTATGATAATATTTCTTGCAGTTAACTTATTCTCTAAATTATGATCGACCTGGCTGCAATATGAGTAAGAAATAAGCTAGAAATGAGAGGTGTGGGAAACTCATTTAAAAAAATAAAATGGTTGTATGGCACTTAGTTCCTCATGGAATTTCAATATAAGTTTATCATGCTTATCTGGTATGACCTGATACCTTTCTTCAATAAAATAGGATTTTCTAACCTGCCATTTTTTTTCTTTTACCAAAGAGGAAAAAAAAAAAAAGACTATTTTTTCTACCTTTTTTCCCCCAGCTATTCTTTGATTCTCATGGAGAAAACATTGCAAATTAGTAATGTCAAGAGAAAGGAACTGCAGCTCTGTAGATACTCTGTGTGGAGAATGGTAGAGTGTGTTTGATCACTCTTGCCATGGAGCTGCTGATTCTTGGGTCAGTTCATTGAAAAGTTCTGAAATAGTGGTTATCTAGAAACAGCCAGTTTGGAAAGTACCACACCTTCTTGGCTTCCTCTCCGCACAGTGTCCCATGCTTGTTCTGCTAGCGTCTGATATGATCAGCATTGCTGAAAATGGAGGCAAAGGATCATTTTGATGCATATGAACTGTACTTTTCCAGTGGAAACAGAAACCATATGAGCTGGCAGAAGGTGGATCTGTTGGATTTGATTCATGGGAGTGACACTGCAGAGAGCCTATTTTTGAAAGTCCAGTGTTATGCCTTGGCAGGTGTTAACATTTGTGTTCATTCTGTTCTTTGAGTAGTTGGCTGTTTGGTGTGCAAAATTGTTTTGTGACAAAAAGCTGGGCACAGTTTGTTTAAATGACATTTTTGGTAATGGATGTTTCCTTTTCAGCTTTTTTGAGATCTTGCCTTCATTGCTTAGCAGTAGGAATGGTTCTTGTTCTTGTTGTCCTTGGAGTTGTGTTGTGGGGAAAAAATTCCAGGCAGAGAACTTAGCACTTACTGGAATTCTCTTATAAGATAGCTTTCCCTAGATGTTTCCCTTTTTCCAAGAGTTTGTGGCCACTTACAGAGGATTACCAAAGAAAGAAAATTGAGACTGATTTATTGAAATACCAACACCATTAGAATTTTTTCGATGCCATAGAATAAATTCAGAAAAGTCTGTTAGCATTTCATAGTATGCAATAAAAGTTTTTTAGAGTTATGGAAATTACAAAAGTTGCCAAAGAGAGAGATTAAATAAGAATAGGTCTTTCTCATCTTATTTATGTAGGATTTTTTTTTGTCAAATATTCTGTCTCTTAAGACATAAAATATACATAATGTGACTTTTTTGTAGACAGGTTAACGTTTTTCAATGGAATAAAATGTCTTTCTGTTGGGAACTCTTTATTGTTATTTCAGTTTTTTTCCAATTCCATTAATTCTAGTTAAATGCTGTCTTTATGAATATAGGAGGTAGTTGCAGGACATGTACTCAAAGTCTGTATTTTCTGGGCTTATACTTAAGGAAATAATTTGCCAGTGCTATTGTAGTCCTGGCTCTTTTACATGAAACATTTAATTTGAATACAGGATTTTTTTTGTATCTTGAAGCCATATTCTTTCTATGTGAATTGCAAACAGATTCACAATGAATGCCTTTAGTGCATATCTCAATTGACTGTTTTACAAGTTTTGAAGAATGTATGTATTTTTAAAGTGCCTTTGTTCAAATGCTTAAATGTTAGAAAATACCAGTTAATGCTCAAGCTGAAAATCCATTAAGTTCTGACAGTCAGAAGTGGGTATCCGTATCACATCTAAAGGCAAACTCAGCATTACTTCCTAATGCCTATCTTCTGACCAAAAAAAAAAAANTTCTTTTTTCACAAAAAAAAAAAAAAAAAAAAAAAAAAGAAACAAATTTGTAATTGGCAACTTTGACTTTGTAATTCATTGTGATCAAAGAGAATCCTTTGTCAGTGACTTTCACTCACTTTTCCTACCATTTTCCAGATGCACAACTAGAAGTAGCCCAAGTCTGGAAGACCACATTTTGGATTCTTCTCAGCTGGAGAGCCATAAGTAAGTTTAACATTCATTTAGACTCAATCTTATTTGTCTTCTGTGTATTGTGCTGACCTTGTTCTTGATGTTGCTTCATAATGTCTTTTGCTTTTTTTGCAGTCCTTGGTTAGCAACATCACCAACCAACTCTCCTGTAATGGCACCTGTCATGTTTTCAGCTATTGTAGAGGAAGAGCTCCAGCAAGAAGCTGCTCTTATTAGGAGCAGAGAAAAACCCTTGGCTTTGATCCAGGTAAAGTGCTATGTTACTGCAGCTGAGTAGTAACAGAAGGAGTTTCCACTGGCTGTTTCAGAGAGAGGTTTTTAGGATTAATTATGTATTGTTACTCTTAGCATTATTTCTATAGTGGTGTCAAATATTTAACAATAACTTCACATTGCTGTTTCATAAGATAAGCCTATATTAAAGTCACATTGACTATGGAATCTGTGACTACGTACATAGAATCACAAAAGAGTTGGAGTCTGTAAATTGCCTAGTCCAAGCCTCCAGCTCAGAGCAGGCTCAGCTAGAGAAGATTGCTCAAGACTTTGCACAGCCAGCTTTTGAATATCTCCAAGGATGGAGACTCCACAGTCTTTCTGGAAGCCCTGTCACAGTGTCCAACCACTCACAGTAGGAAAATATTTTTATGTTGAAATCAAATTTTCTGTATGTCAACCTGTGCCCATTGCCTCTTGTCCTGTCACTGGACACTACTAAGGTGTCAGTGAGGTCACTCTTCTTTACTCTGATCAACTGTCTATATACATTGATTAGATCTCCCTAAACCTAGATCTGCCAAACTTTCTCTATGCTGAGCAACTGCAGCTCTCTTAGCTTCTCCTTGTATGTCAGATGCTTCAAGCTTTTAATTGTGTTTGTTTCCTTTCAGTGAATCCTCTCCAGTATGTCTCTCTCTTATACTGGGGATTCCATATCTGGTCCTAGAACTCTAAGTGTGTCTCACCAGTGCTATGTAGAGGGGAAGGATCATCTTTCTCTCTCTGTCTGCTGGCAGTGCTGTCCCTCATAGAGCCCGGGACCAAGAGCACGTTGGTGGCTCAGAGTCAACTAGTCCTCCAGGACCCTAGATCTTTTTCTGCCAGGTTACTTTCCAGTCAGTTGGTCAGTGTGTGCACTGGTGCTTCGGTTTGTTCTTCTCATGACAGGACTTTGCATTTCCCTTTGTTGAACTTGATGAAGTTTCTCTCAGCTAGTTTTTCTAGCCTATCTGGGACCTTCGGAATGGCAGCAGAACGATCTGATGTGTCAGCCACTCCCCTGATTTTGTGTCATCAGCAAACTTGCTGAGGGTGTGTTCTGTCACATCATTCAGATCATTAATGAGGATGCTAAGCAGTTCTGATCCTAGTCTTGGTCTCAGTATTGATACTAGTAGCTGGCCTCCAGCTTGGGCTTTGGGCTGTTTACAATCTTTGAGACTACCAGTCTGGACAGTTCTCAATCCACTTAAACTTAAACTTACTTAAGTTCATTAAGTCCATACTTCAGCTTGTCTATGAGGATGAGAGAGACAATGTTGAAAGGCCTGATGAAGGAAACAATATCTTCTACTATTTCTCATCCACCAAGCCAGCCTTCTATGATGAGAAGGCTGTTGGATTTGTCAGGCATGACTTCCCTGACTGCCAAATGTACTGCATATGTTTAGAAGTAACCTCTAGGAGGATTTGCTCTATCACCTTTCCAGGGATAAAGGTGAGGGTGACTGGCAATTAGTTTCCAGATGCTCCTTCTTGCTCTACTTGAAGATGAGAATGACATATGTTTTCTTCTAGTCCTCAGGAACCTTCTCTTACCACCACAACCTTCCACAGATTTTTTTGACAGTGGCCTTGCCAGTGATACTGACCAGCTCCCATAACACTTCCTTAACAACATGAGTGCATCCCTTAGGTGCCATGGGTACATCCCTTAGGTGCCCTGGGTACATGGATGTCCAGTTTGTTCAAATATTCCTTAACTTGGTTATTCTCCACTGAGGGTAAGTCATCCTTTTTTCTAGACTTTCCGCCTGGTGTCGAGGACTGGGGATTACTGAAAGCTGATCTTACCACTAAAGATGCAGAAGACTAGTAATTCTCAAGCCTTGTCTGTGTCCTTTGTCTTTCAGCAGTGAGCCTGTATTTTCTCTAGTCTTTTTTTGCTGCTTTCTTGTTACTTTTCATGTCACTTGCAAGATTCAACTCCTGACTGGACTTTGGGTTTGCTAATTCTCTTTCTGGATGCTTAGACAGTGTCTGTTTTTCTTCTGGGTCATCTGTTTCAGCTACTACTTTATATATGCTTTCTTTTTGTGATTGAGTTTTGTAATGAGCTCTTTCGTTATCCATGCAGGCCTCCTGCCATTGTTGTTTGACTTCCTGGTCATTGGCATGGACCATTCTTGAGCTAGGAGGCAGCGGTCTTAAAATCAAACAGCTCTTCTGGACCCCTTTCCTTTCAAGGATCATGTTTTATGAAATTTTTCCAAGCAAATCCCTGAACAAATCATGATCTGTTCTCCTAAAGGTCTAGGGTTATGATTCTAATGTGTCTTGTCCTCTTTTCTTGATCTTGCACCCATCATGTGGGCAGAGTAGCCAAGGCTGCCCTTGACCTTATGATCCCTGACTAGTCCTTCTTTGTTTGTAAGTATGTGATCCAATGGAGTCTCTCCCTTCATCAGTTCCTTGATCGCCTGTGCTAGGAAGTCACCTGAGCAAACCTCCTGGAGTAATTGTGCCCTGCTGTGTTGCCCTTCCAGCAGATATCAGGGCCTGCAGATATGAGGCTTTTTCCAGCTGTGTGAAGAAGACCTCGTCTACTACTACTTCAGGGCCACCAAAGCCTGTTCATAACCGTTACTGGCATAAACATAGATCTTGCACTGAAATGTGTTCTTTTTCCCTTCTAGATTGAGGAGTGTGCTATTCAAGATTTGTTAATCCACTATGAAGCTTTTGACAACCCTGATGAATTTGTGACTGTTGAAAGGGCTCCACAGGGACCTATGGCAACACCTATGTGGAATAAGCACTAATTCGTACTGTTAATAGCCTGTATTGTACGTGCACTTCTGAAATCCTTACTACAAGTAGAATGGGACTGGAAAAACACAAATCATGTAACTTTTAACATCAGCATTAAAAAATTGCACATAATTAGTAGGTATGTGGTGTAGAAAGAATGGAAGTAATTTGTTCACTGTGTCCTTTACCCACAGTATATATTGTATGTATGTTTTGAGCAAATTTCTTTAACAAGTCCTATTAGTAGTGTCACATGAAGCTGTAGGTTGGAAATGCATTTGCTAATTTAAATTGTAAGGGTTTTTTGTTAAATTCACAGGTGGCTGAAAAGCGAGTGCTTATTTTGTGATTTAATGTGGAATTGATTGTGCTGAATTATACATCTTTAAAGTTTTGGGGGGGGATTATGTTCTTCAGAGCTTTCTGGCAAACTGAGAATATAGCAAAAAAATTCATGCTTGATCTTGATGTAAAAGTACAGTTTGATAATGCAGTTTTCCTTAACTTATGTAAGTACTGGTTCTCTGACTGCTGTGAGCAGCTCTCACTGTCATGCTCCACAATGAACTTCTATGATGTACCCAAGTGCCCAACCATTGCCTGCTCTCAGTTCAGTTATGCATGTTTTTTTCACTGTTGTGAGACTGGCCTTTAAGCAGTCAGTTCCATTGTGAAGTAAAGTACACAGTTGAATACAACGTGGTGGCACTTAATTAGCTCATCTATAGTCTTATTCTGGTAAATATGGTACAGTTTTAGAACTGCTGTGTTTAAGGTACAATTCACTTGAAGTGCTGAGGAAATGCAGGATCTACATGTTCATTGTTAATGCTATGGGGATGAATTGTGGGCTTGATTGTGGAATTTTCAAACGCCTAAACTGCAAAGATTGTCGTGGGTGGCTTTTGGTATTGTGTTTTCTGAAGTTCTCTGTGCCTGGTTTAAAAAAATTTATATATGTATGTAAAAGAAAAAAGGTTAGCCTTATCTATAATATTCTGTTTAGTTTGTCTGTTTGCATAGGTGTGTTTGAACTTCTACTTTTTCAATAGGGTCAGTACTCACAAACTCTGGAAAACTGGAATTGAGAGAGCTGCAGATGATGATTGTAGAGAATTAATCACTGTGTGATGAGAGTCGAATCTTCAAAAAAAAAAAAAAGCTGTGTAGATATGTCTAATGGTTTCAGGTTAAGCTACACCAAAAAATCCTTCACAAAAGTTGTAAACAAATGCAATAAACCATAAAATCTTGATTTACACAAAGTTAGTATACTTTTACATGCTGTTTATATACAATCAATACTTTAGGTAACTACAGAGTGATATAAAAGTACTTGTTCTACGTATGAAACAAGAACAGTAGGTGTTCGGGAGCTACACAGAAAAAGGAAGGTGTAGATTTTAATTTTATTTTAAATTCTACTGGTGATTCATTCAATATACTAGTGAGGATACTTTCATTAAGTACTTTGCTGGATTCAGTGCAGAGCCTTAGGGTCTGCTGAAACTATCCTTTAAAGTAAAAAGAAAGCTGATGTATTTTGAGAAATAGCCATAAAAGCATGTCTTTTCCAAGCATGAACCCAATTTGTTAAATTATTCTGAAGTTGCTTATTTGCATTTCAATTTTTTTCTTCAAAATTGCTTAGAAATATGCTGTTTAAAACGTCACTCATCTGTTGTTATCAGAGAATTCTCATGTTCCCACAATGCTGAAGAGTTTGACTGATTTTGAGGTCTGGGTTTATTGCAGCAGCTTGTTTATGCATTGTCACTGATTATGCTTAGTATTCACAAACAAAAGTGAAGAATTATCAGTGTACCACTTTTCTGAAACTGAAAGCAGAACTAGTTTTACAGAAAGCTGTGGAAGCTTAGATTCCATTTCTATTTAACTTTCTTAAAACTTGAAATTTAAGAGTTTTAAATATCTGAAGCATACTTAAATGTCATATTCTAGTGGAAACAGAAACAAGATTTTCTAACTCACTCAATATGCTTTGGTACACATGAATGCCCAAACAAAAATCTGGAACACGACAGTTGGATCAACAGATATAAACCACTTTCTGTGGAATTGGTAGGACTTTGAGATTTTCTGAAGTTACATACTTTGCTTTGATCTAAATCAACATCACTTCTTGAGATTAATGTAATGTCAATCATAGATGCATCATCATCGAGACTGAAATAAACCTCTCAAGATTACCTAGTCCAACCTCTTCTGCCCAAGGAGGTTCAGCTAGGGCTGGTTTCCCAGGGCCATGTCCATTCAAGTTCTGAGCATCTCCAATGATGGAGATTCCACAGGCTCTCTGAGTAACCTGGTCTTATGTTTGATCATCCTCAAGTTAAAAAGGCATTTTTACATTTAGACAGAATTTCCTGTGTTGCAATTTGTACCTTTTGCCTCTTATCATGTCGCCAGGCACCACTGAAAAGAGTCTCCATTTTCTTCTCTTTTGCCCTCATCTCGTACACATTGAGGTACCCCTGAACCACCTTCTCCAGGCTGAAGAGTCCTCACTCTTTCAATCTCTCCTCTTAGTGAAATATATTTCATAAACAGAACTCCAAAACAGCTTTTTTTGAACACAAGCACTTCACTTCCTTTTCTCCCATCATTCATTGTCTTAAACTTCAGCCACTTTTAAAAAAATGGAAGGATAAGTAAAACTTCAAAATACTTGAAAACTGAGACAAAATTGCATCTAATATTCTAATACTGCTGCAGTGTTTTCAGCACTTGCTATTACAGGCAGTGTCAAGGCATTTTTGAAGTATATAACTTTTGTGTTTTGTATTGAAATGAAAATGCAGGAAAAATAGGTGACTTTGGTCAATTAGAGAACTCAAGAAAGGTTTTCTTCTCTAAGAAGAGAGGCTGTTTTTAGTGAATAAATTGGCTGCAGAGTTGAATGGAATATCTGTATCAAGACTGATTTTACAATTTTTCAAAGAAGAGCATTGACAAAAAAATTACTGATCTCACTTGTGATACAAGTCTTGACAATACCTTTTTACAGTGTTCATTTTAACTGAATTTTTACACACCTCCTCAGCCCCCAAGATTGGTAAGTCTTATTTGCAAGTGGCAACAGGAAATGTTGGGTAGAAATTCTAAAATTTATTTGCAAAGGCTCTAGCAAAGTTTTCTGCTACATGGAAATTATGGTATGACTTTGTATCTTTTTGTACTTCAAATTATTTTGTTTCCTCCCTTTTTTTAAACTCTTGGAATCAGGAAATGATACAAAAACTGACTTTGTGTTCCCTTGACCATGCTCAACTTAAGTTCACTGGTTGTTCCATTATTGAAATCATGTTCTCTAACCTTAACAGTCTGAAATTTTTCCCTTGCCCAAAGAAATGCTTGCTCTCGTGGATAATTAAAGTCAGGGCAGGTCACTGCATTACTAGATCTTGTTCTGAATAGGAAGGTAAAAGACTTATAGTGAAATGAAGCAACTTTTTTCCTGAGCATTTGACTTGTATACCATCAGAGAATGGGCAGGGTTGAGGTGCTACCATTACAATGACCTTTGTAGTAACAGGAGACTGATTAACAGGGATATCAAATGGTCTCAGAATGGATGCCACCCATTTCACTCCACCATCAGCCTAAAACTCCATCAAGGAGCCTGTTGGTCTAATTGCGTATAAAATTATTTCCTCTACAAAATGCAGTGCCCTTGACCCTGGTCGAGTGAGATGTGGATGAGGTACCAAAACGCGAGTTTCTCTTGTCAAGGTTCTAACTGTGGCAAACCTCAGAAATGCTCTGCTGGGAAGGGGCCCAGCAGAGCTTGCCAGTTGTGCGCTGGAATACAGAAATCTTTCTGACCACTGACTAGTGCTATGAAACCTGAAACTTCATTAGTGTACGCATATGTCTGCAAATGTTTAAACCCAGTGAGAGCAATGTAGATAGTATTTCTATGAATGCTCTTAAAGGAATGTTACGGGTGGAGTCTGTACATACATTCAAGTTCTTAGTGTCAGAGTATAAGCTTAGAAAAGCATCTTTCTTGAGTGTCACAATGATGATTCCAATAGTACAGGTGCCAGCATCTGTGCTGGGCGTAGGGGGTGGAACAGCCTGTCTCTGAAGTAAAACTGGAAGATAAGGAGGTAGAATCAAAGCAGCAGTTACCATTCCTGAATGGCTCCTCTTTGCTGTTTTTCACGTTCCTATCCAGAACAAGAAGCTTTTCATACAGAAGGTGCAAGAAACCATGCCAAGCAAAACAGTCCACTGTCATCTTGTATACTTTTTTTTTTTTTTCCTTCCTCATTACCTGCTTTATAAGTTGAAGTAGCCTGGAATAACAACACTCCTGGTTTTATTCTTCTAGTGTCATTTTAGTTATCTAACCTGGAGAAATCACTCTGTTGTAGAAAGCCAACACATTTACATAGCCACAATATATGTTTTATATGAAAATATTTTTAGGAACAATGTAGCAAAGGAATTCTCAGAGTTCAGGGAGTCCATCAGATGGCTTGTGTGAGATTTCTCTTGCGTGGGAGGATGGTGTTAGACAAACTCTACCTAAAAAAAAATTTTGCTTTCCAAGCAGCTACTTGCTGCAATGTACTGTATATTAAGCCATTAAAAAAAAAAAAAAAGAAAAAAAAAGAAAAAAAGTCATAGCAGCTCTTGGATACCAGCAAGGACTCGTGTATTGCACTACTGCTTCAGGTCTGGGTGCCTCAAAGTCCTTGTTTGGGGGAAGAGAGTTGGGTGTGAAGAAAGAAGAATCTCCCAGAGATGCAGCTGCTCCTCAGGTGAGCTATCTTTGTTATTCCTGCAAAGACTTATTTCTGACTCCGCCTTCACCCTGAAAGTACATGCAGAATGCTATTTCTTTAGTGTGGCCTGTTTTTTTTTTTTTTTCTTCCTTCTCATCACTTGAAAAAGAATGAGGAAAGAATTTAAGCAAACTTTTGCAAGGACTTCAGATAAGGGTTAGCAGGAACCGATACTTTTGACAGGTTGAAACAATGTTCTGTAGGTCAGCCTTGAAGAATTTACCTAAGTTTATTATGGTGTTGCTTAAAAGATGTTTTGTTTCCTCTAATTTGAGTGACAGAAGTGCATACATTTCTCTGTTTCAATACAACGTTCATAGATTTCAGCTGGGATCTGAAACCTGAAATTAGGGCTTGCAGTAGGTTCTCGTTGGCTGAGCTCCTGTTACAGTCAGCGAAGAGTGGGGCAGTGGAGCTAAGGGAGTGTGGAGGCCCTGGAGTGGGCTCCTGATGAGAGGTCATCTGGATTCTGTCCAGGATGTGGTGCTGCCTTGGGTGGATCCCCATGGCTCTGGTCAGAGCTCAGACACGTGTCATGTGACGGTGAATTTATGTGTCTCAACAAAGTAGGATGAGAATTTCTTCATTAATGTTTTCATGGGAACGCTATCTGTTCGTCAAAAGTCTAAGCTTCGTCCCAGAGTGTCTTCTTCGGGCAGCTCTATTAGGAGGATGCTTTTTAGGTACAGAATGAAAAATCCAATCAAAATGAGGTGCCTGTATAGAGAATCAGTAATCTGATGGGATGGGAATTTGATGGGAAGAACAGTGTTCTCACTCGATTGTAATTCATTGCAATTCCTGCAGTTATGCAGGAAGATCAGGTGGTCTAAGTTACGTGGTTGTTCAGAACTGGTAATCACACTCTTCACCTTGGTCTCAATTTGAATGAGTTATATAATTGTTATATGGAGTTGCTTTAAAATACATAGCTTAATGCATTGCAGGCTAGTTCTTACAAATCTTGCCTAAGTGTTGCACAGAACAAAGGGAATAAAACTGTTACAAGCCCGGTTAATATGCTTTAATTTTGTTTGCATAAGGTATATCATGAGCGTCAAAAACAGATGAGCAAACAAACAAACAAAAAGCAAGTTTATGTAAGAGCACGCTTAAGCAAGTCCACTGTGTTTTCTCTGCAATAATAACATACAAACAACAGAGGTACCAAGAGTCAGCTACCTCTTCTCTCCTTTAAAAAGAAAAAAAAATCTTCATTTTCATGAGACATTCTCAAGCAAGCAAGGAAAATTGACCCAAAAAAACTTCCTTTAAATTTCTTGATACTTCCTGCTGTTTTTTCTTCCTATTCCCCAAAAATGTATTCCTGGGAGATACGGAGAATGCAACAATCTAGAAAGCACTGCATTCTCAACTAATTTATATCAGCGATAAGTCGTCTAAATATCTATGTCTCCTCAGACTGAAGTGGCATTGAAGTGGTTGGGTCTTCATTTAATCATTTCACTGTCCTGTAATTCTGCAGGAATATGCCAGTAAACTCTGACTGCAAGGAGATGGCTGCCTGTTTCACAGGTTCTATTCTAGGTGGGAACATGCCAGGCGCCCTTTGCTTCAAGCACAGGAGCTGCATCTGCTCTGAGTCTGTCCGCTATCTCAGTACACTGGGTGAGGAGGTCATGAGAACCGCACTGCGAACATGAGCGACTTGCTCTGGCTCAGTTCTTTCCAGACAGAATGATTCATCAGCTGTTACTGTCTTGCAGGGTGGCTGAGCTTTCAGGGTTATTTTCTGACTCTAGGTTTGTTCTGAAGCAGGCCCTACTACTTCTGCTGAATGTCACTAATTGTGGCACAGCAATTCCTTGTGAGAACTGCGCTCGTGCTGTCTGGTGACACGATGCCTGGAACAACAGGTGGTAACCTAGCAAAAAGAAGAAATGCGAAGACAGCATTAAGTGAAAAGGTGTTTTGTGTTTTGCTTGTGCTTGTTCAGATTTTCTTGTTTTGTTTAGCCTGCATTTAAAATGCTATCTTTATTGCAAAGGAAGGGAAAATATACAGAATCCCAGTCCTTTTCCTACTGTGTGTATTTTGAGATGTTTACAAGACACACTGCACATATTCAAGTGTGCTGTGAAGATGAAATCAAGCTGTAAGGCTGTGAACACAGCGGGGCTTCCAGGATCCCATCCTCATAAATGCATTGCACAAATGGCTGATGGCATCAGGGCTGAGGGAGAATGTGTGTGTGTGCACGTGTACGTAATCATAACTCTTTGATTTGTTTGCACTTGTAGAATTGAATTATATTGCACCACTTCGGCAAACAGAGTTAGCATGTTATCTGTCATCTTTGTGTACCGAGTGATCTTTTTATTTAATAGTGCGGGCACTAAAATAGGAGACTTTTTTTTATATACATAAATTGGTAGTGAACATTTTCATCTGAACATTATCTCTGCACTTTGCGAATATTAACGAGGAAGCCTCTCTGTGTGTGAGGGACAGTAGCAGGGAACTGTTACCCCCCTTCCTGGAGGAGGCTGTCAACATGCGAGTTACAAACTGTTGAGTCTGAGGGTCAGCAGTGAATGCCGTGCTAAGTCCTGAGGGAGAATCTGGGAGTCTCTTCTTGCAGTTGCCCATCCCAGCCCCACGCAGGGTCTATAGCTTTTCTGAGCTTGGCTATACACAAATCCCACTCAAGCAGGGCTTGTTCCTCCCTTTCTTGGGCTTTCTGAAGCGAGCAGCCCTGTGGCCAGGGCTGCCAGTCGTGGGTAAGGTCTGCTGATTCCTGCCCTGAGGGAGCTGCGTGCCCTCCACAGCCGGTTGAGTCGCATTTCTCTTTTTGTTACATTCCACGTTCACGGGCAGTTGCTAGTCCAGTAAACTGATGTTCCTGCCAAAGAAGTGCTTGGTGTGCTGTTGACAAGCCTATGGTGATGGTCAGCAGGAAGTTTTAGTGTGATGTTTGTGCCATAAGCAGGGAAGAGTAACCGGGTGAAGTGATGATGGCTTCCTTGAGGGAAGGCCCAGCAATGCCAGGCGCCTGCCCGCAGCCTGGAGGAGCGACAGCAGCCTGTGAGATGGCTGAGGGCAAGACAGAAACTGTCCTCTGCAGTTTCTTGGTGACCATGTGGAAGTATCTAGTATGGAAGTGTCTTCTGGGTCTCTCAGCCTTTAGGAAATCTTCAAGTTTGATCTGAATTTTTTGGTTTTTTTGCAGCAATGAAATCAAAATGGTTCCCAAAAATTAAGCTGGGCCCGGGGGTGGGGTTACTATCAGAGAGAGGGAAATGGCAAAACAATACAAGTGAAAAATCATAAGCTTAATTTCATTGTTTGGTGGAAAAAAATTATAGTATTTGGTTACTTTTTGAAACATGCGGTGTTGCTGGGTTCATGCAAAGTTTCAGAAGAGCTGTGAGGGCTGCGTGGGGGCACAAAGGGATAGAGGTGGAAGCTGCGCTGCCAGGGCTCTCTTCCTGCTGATGGCAACAGGAAGGAGGTTTTGGCTGGATTTCTGAAAACTCAATGGGAATTGCAAGCTGCAATTGTTTATGCTGCTCCATGTTTATTCTCATTTTACAAATTCCAACCTTTGCTTTCCTAGAAACACCAGTTCTAGGGTTTATTCAGTCATTTTCTCCCTTCTCCTTTGTAACTTCGTAAGGAAAAGCAATGAATGAAAGCATAATATAAATAAAGCTTTGGTGGAGAAAGATGAGTGATGATTTAAGCAACACTACACACAGCAAACTTATTCTGTGGGGGCTGCTAGGTATGTTAAAAGTGGACCAACTGCTTTCACTATAAGGGGCAATGTCAAAGCATGTATGTGATTTCTATTTATTTTTTCATTTTGTCATTGGAGAGTGAACTGCGCCCAAAGATTCCTGATGTTTCAGTGTGAAAGTCTTCCCTGCATACTCATCATTAAACTCTGCATCTTTTACATTGTTTAGAGACTGTAATTACCACTTTAATTTCAGTCATGTCCAAATGCATGTGGCTCTGAAGCTGGATTTAATCTTTCCTGGGTTCTGGGATGTGCCTTCATTCATCACACACTTAAGTATAAGCAAGTCTCTTGCTTTGATGATAAGAACTTAGCTCATTAAGGGGATGAGATTTGAAAACAACAACAATGAAAAAGCTACGTCGAGTGAGATTTACTCTAAGCACAGGAAAGCATTCATGAAAACCAAGTAAAAAACCTGCTGGGTCACAGGCACAGTAACTGGGTCCTGGCTCTCGAAGGTGCCTTTCTGCTTATCACTCTGGAGCTGGCAGCCTTGGGGCAGTCTGCAGTGCCGAGTGTTTCAAATCAGCTCTGTCAGTTTGACTCTCTTTGTAGTTTTTTCTTCTGAAAGCTCTGGTGCTTTCAATCTGAACTACAGGAGGTGCTTGCTGATTCTCACAGGGCGGAGGCAGGGAAATCAGAAGGCATCCTGCTGTATTGTGGGACAGCTCCTGCCCTGGGTGCAATGGAGTCTGTCTCCACCTAATTTTTTTATTTGTTCGTACATCCCCAGTGTGTGGTAGTATAACTCAACAGAGTTTTTAAGTCCCATGTTTCCATAAATAAATTTGTGCCAACGCTCTAAATCCTTTCAGAATGTTTGAGTGTTTCTCTGTGCCTGAGCAGCAGCCCTTGGTGCAGATGTCACCGTCTGCTTGGGTTGAGCACGGAGTTCAGAAGTGGAAGTTACACAGCCTTCACGAAGTAAAGGACTTCTTTCTGTTTGTAAACACATGACAACCAAATATTTTCCTCTTATTAGTGTTACCTCCATAATGAATAAACTTTTCTGACCTTGTTTGTGTGGTTCTGTGTTCCTGTATGTCAGCTGTGTTATTTTCACGCACGAGCATATGCATGAGTGCATGTGTGCCCACAAATTTACAGTGAAATTTCTAGTTGAGACCTCTGCCTGCTGTAAGCTGAGCCACAGCTAGAAATGCCATTGGTGTGTAATGTGAGTCTTTAGAGCTGCTACAGGTGGGATCAAATGGGATCAAATGCTTTTGTTGTTTGTGACATACTGGTGGCTGCTAGTTTTCCTTCTCATCCTAAATGAAATAACGGGTGAGAAATGAGAGAGAGAGAGAGAGAGAGAGAGAGAGAGAGAGATCCACTCTGGTTAGGGGTTGTGTATTGGCATATAAAGTCTCACTTCAGTTGAAGGAAAAAATTGGCTATCTTAAGTAGAAGTAGGATTGAGTTGTGCCTTGCTTTCTTATTTGTACTCTCTTTTCAGGACGTGTGATGGGAGCAGGTGTAAACCATTGGCAATGCCACTCTGATTCATTTTTTGTCAGTTCTGACATTAGGGAGAAGGAAAGAACTGTTCCGTGTTTTTCTTTCAGCAAATGTTACTAATAGCTCACAGCAGCTAGAGGGGATGTGGTCCGTAGCACAAGAGAGTGCAAACTCGTTGCAGTTAAAAGATTTCATAGAATCATAGAATCATAGAATGGTTCAGG
>WBMW01000664.1:2495329-2537849 GCA_013396635.1 Penelope pileata
GAGTATCCATTTATCATAAAATAAAAGCTGATGATCTTTTATTTATTGAGAAATAATTAATCAAAGTCCATTCTGGAAGAAGAAAGGTCTTATGAATAGATAATTAATATTTCTTTAATTAACTCGTTAAAAGTACCATCACTAAGCTCAGGGCTGGATGTTTGTAGACTCGGAAGCAGCACGCTGACATCCAGGAGACGGCAGAATTGGCTTTTTGACTCCTACTCTTGTCTAGATATTTCTCATTTTCAATAATACCTCTTTGGATTCTACTGCTGACAGTGTAATGGTGATTAATTTCTGTCACTGGCTGTTAAATTCCTTTCAGCCTTGTTGAACAGTTAATGGGGAGAGATGCTAAAACTTAAGTTTTGTGATGCTCGAGTGTCAGACAGTTGGAAAAAGATGCTGCAAAATCCCACTAAAGTTCCCCCCCCCCCCCCCACCATGACCTGCTGCTGGTGCTATGAGTTGTCACTATGTCTTAGCCACTTAGCGTGACTTCTGCAAGTACCATGGCCACTCCACCCCCGTGTCCTCATTTGAATTTGGCCATGGCCATTCTGGCTTTTCAGGAATAAAGTTCTTTCTTGCAGTGGCTCTTTTCACAATAATTCTGTTCTCAATGATCCACTCTACCTTTTACGTAATGCTTTCAAGTCGGCTCAGTTTGTCTCTGTGTTTGGTGCTTTTATGGGAGCAGACAAGGCTTCCTCTCACTTCTGGGTCAGCCTGTCAGAATGGCGAACACAAGTGCATGGATACGTCTGTTTTAGTTTCCTGTTTCCTTCTGGTGCCAGCCTTAAACTTTCATTTAAGTGGGATGGATGGCATTTTCTATTTGATAAAGAGTTTAATGTTCTTGTTCAGTTGACGCATTTTCATAGAGCCTGGACACTCAGTCTCATCAGCTAGCTAGGTACCTCTCAGTCCTTTAGCAAAGTATGTTTTGTTTGAAGTATTTAAAAAAAAAAAAAAAACAAAAAAAACCCCAAACTTAAACCACTGATCTTGACAAAAAAAACCAACTCACAAAACCAAATAACTTCTCTTGTCACTCCCAGTAATCAATTAAATGAGAAAAAACAATCAAACAGAAAAGCACACCCTTTCTTCCTTTGGCTGTGCTTCTCTTCTAGTTTTTACCTACTCATAAAATTCTGGCTAAACTTTCCTCAAGCAGACATTTCATATGCTCAAGTATTTATTGATCATCTGTTGATAATGAAGCTGAGGTGCATGCCATAAGCTCACTGCCTTTTGCTGGAGTGGTATTCCTGCTCTGCCTGCCTGGCCTTGTGCTGAATGCTGATTGCCTTTTCATTCACTGCTTTATTTTTCAGGATGTGGTAGCTGGCTTCCATCTCCTTTCAATACACAATTTGCAGGGAGCTGAGGCTGTACCCTGTAGCAGCTGACTCCATTTATTGTCTCATGGTGAATGTCTTTGGAGGTCTTTGAGGAAGTACTGGCCTAAAACCCCTTAAGATTATTGCACTGATGATGCTCAGGATGAGCACTGCAGTACTTGTTTAGGGTTGATGATAACAAATGTTTCACTTCTGAATTAGCAACTGGCTCAATACCTTCTTGGTTTCATCTTATATTTGTCTTTTATTGTTTAGTGCAAGTTAATGTATGCACTTTGTTTTAGTTGGAAGCTGTGACTTCTCCACTCGGTGTGAAATTTCAATCTTTTTACCTTCTCATGTGTCTGATAGTTGTTTATAATTAAGATCTCTTTACCGTCTTGTACAATTTTAATTTACACTAGTACAAATTTCATTTTTCTCTCTTTTTAATCTTCTGATTCATTTGCTGCTCTCTTGTTTTTTTTTTTTTTATTTGGGGCTGGCAAACCTTTACTTTTTATTTTTGCATTTCTCAAATACCTTACTTGAGAAATCTCTGTCACTGACATTTTTTCATGGAATGCTTTACAGAACAACTTTGTATAAGAATTATTTCCTTAAGGTTTCTTCACAGCATCACTGGATTTCTTCTCATGTTCTTGTTGTCCCTAGTACATTTGGTACCAAGTAAGAGCCAGCTTATTTTCCATGCCAGTTTATTTTCACTTGCTTGCCACCTCCTCCTCGATGCATTGTCTTCGCCTCTGTTTGATTTATGACTTGTGTTTGCATGTAAGCTTGTTTATCGTGTTGCTTGGGTCTCTGGTGTTTGGTAGAGTTTGGATGAACTTTCTGTGCTTTCGTTTCAGCTACTGCGTTTTCCATTCCTGTTACTAATACCATCTGTTTATCTCTGAAAACTGGGTAATTACATGAGTCAGCCATTTCATGTAGCTCGGCGAAATATTGTGTGATTTCTTCAACTTCTTGATTAAACTGTTCAAAAAAGTCTTTTATGCATGTCCATTTTTTGTGGATTTAAACTGCTTTTGGAGAATTCGCAGGATTCCCCTCCCTCACCCCCTGCCTTCTCCTGGTTTCTTTAAATACTCTGCTGTTGTGTAGCAGCATTTCTAAATTGCTTCTCCTTCTTCCACTGTTTACCTCCCTCTCCCTTTTTTTATCTCCTCCTTCTGCAATTTCGTAGTGTCTGCTGTTAACCAGGGAAAACTTATTAAACATTTTCCCTGTAAAGTTCATCTGGTTGTAAACAGCAATCTGATCTACTACCAGATTCTCATTGGTTATATTTTATTTACGTAGGCTTTGTAATATTCATAATGTCTGATTTCATGCCTGTATCTGGGACCTCTGCAATGCTGCATCTAATGTGTTTCTAGCTTAGTTCATTGTGAAGCCAGACTCATGCTCCAGTTTTTTTGTAGCCTATTTATTAAATTTAAGTGCAAGTAGTTCTTTATTTTTTTTTTAGCCCATTTTAAGATTTTTTTTTTTTTTAAACACAATTTGGAACTGGATTGAAATTTACAATCTGTGCTTCTGCAGAGGTCTGTAAAAATGCAGTTGGACTCATCCCGTGAGGTGATTTGCTCCTCTGACAGTATTTTGCTAATGGTTATCCAACACATTGGGCAGTGGGAGCCATTTCAGAAGTAGGCCCACCTGGCATTCCCCTTGCCTGATACTCTTTACTGCACTTTCTCACACATACATTTTCAGCAACTGCTGCTGGAGGTATTATAAACTTAATTAAATATATGTGAAATGAAATTAAGAGAAGTAAACGTCATTTGAGTGAGGTAATGTGAATCAATAGGGGAATCCTGCCAGCCCAGGAAAATACAACAATCTTTCATCTGTTTCTAGTAGAAAATCGCTGGTAGAAAGAATGGTTCTTGCATCCTGACTCTTGTATGAACTGACATAATTTTGGAGAAACAAGATCCGTTTTTTTGTGAGCTGATAGTAGAGGAGCGAGTAGAGGAGCGTATGTCAATATTATTGTGGGAAGCACAACAGTACATTTCTGTCTCAGAAATGGTGTCTGGCCATGCTGTGTGCAGAAATGAGTAGTTCAGGAGAAGGTCTCTGCTGGATTGTTTCTTCTTGTGGGGCTGACTGCAAGACTGGTGCAGGGAGGGGCTTTCTCGTGTGCTATGAGGCACCTCGGAAGAGGTTGGAGATGCTGTTTTGAATGGCAGCATGTTGTTCTGGCCCAAGAAGAAATTGATAAGCACTGAAGACTGCAACTGGAGGATGAAGGAGCACTACTGAAGCCTTATTTGCTGTCAGCAAGGCTAATGTTTAAGTTTTGTTTGTGATTTAGATGGAGTCTGGTGTCGGATTCCGTAATACTTTTGTTTCCTCTCATCCTTGTTTTATTAATTGTTCTGTATCTGTTCAGTCTATTTGCATGTTACCTCTGCAAGCTGCTCTAGGGAACCTGCTTTGGCAGGGGGTTGGAGTCGATGATCTCTAGAGGTCCCTTCCAACTCCTTCAATTCTGTGATATGAAATAGGGAATAACTCGTAGAATATTCTGAGTTGGAAGGGACCCACAAGAATCGTTGTGTCTGACTTCTGGCTCCACACAGGACCACCCAAAATTCAAACCCTTTGTCTGAGAGCGTTGTCCAAATGCTTCTTGAACTCCTGCATTTTGGGGCTGTGACCATGGGGGACCTGTTCCAGTGCACAACTACCATTTGGTGAAGAACCTTTTCCTAACACCCAACCTGACCCTCCCCTGACGCAGCTCACCCAGGTGGCAGTGCTGGGCCTGGGGCACCCCGGGGTACAGTTGGCCCTTTGGGCTGCCAAGGCATGCTGCTGTCTCAGGTTCAGCTTGCTCTCAACCAGAACTCCCAGATCCCTTTCCACAGGTCTGCTCGTCAGCCTCTCATCCTCCAATCTATACATATAGCCAGGGTTGCCCCATCACAGGTGCGTACTCTCCCACTTTCCTTGAGACTGAAAAAGAATCAAATTGACCTTCTAACTTGACAGTATCAGTGGTTCTTCCAGTCTAAAACTTCATTATATTCTGACTTTCCTTTGTTGCTCTGGATAAAGCAAAATGCTGTTTCTGAAAACTACAGACTGACAACAACACAGTGAATTAAGGATTTCAGAACTCAGCATGTTGGGAACTTGCTATGTTAACCTAAACAAGTTTTGATGTAAGTGCAGCTCCTTGACACTTGCTGCACAGTCTGTCTTCCAAAAGTCAACTGAGACATCTATAGGTCCTGTGAAATACTCTGAGGAGTCTTGTCTCCTACACTAGTGAGTTGAATTGACTTCAAATCTTACTTGCTTAGCTTTAGTTTCCATCATTTCTCTCAGTATTGATTCATCTGCAAGATTTGAATTTATTTAGAATCTGAAAGAATGTAACTGAGTAACTTTCGAAACTGAATATGCTGATTTTCTTTAATGCTTTCCTGTAGGGCTGTTTCCTCATGTTTTAGTTATTTTAGCAGCTCTTTTGAAACATTCCAGTTTTTTAGTCCTCTCTGAAAAGTGCATATTTGGGTACCGTGGGTGGGTACAACACCCCACTGGGAGTCACAGAACCAAATGATGGGGTATATGAAATTTCCTTGCTTTTCTGAGCTGACTTGTTGACATGCGTAGAATCCTGGTTGGGTACTAAATCCTCATGCGCAGTGTATTATCCCTGTTTTTCAGTAGACACTCTTTCTTCCAGTGAACTCTCACACTTGAAATGTTGCTCCTGTTCTTAATTCTGCTTGTGTGATTTTGCATGAATGTATGGAGTTGCGTCGTAGGTGCTTGCACAAGGAGTGCCTGTTGCATTCAGAGAGAACATCAGGCTTTTGGAACACCTCCTGCTATGCCTCTGCAGTGAAATGATACCTGTGAAAGTTGGCTGGGCTTGCCTTCCTGTGCAATTTCTCCAGCTGAGATGGACGTGTTTGCTGTCAAGAATCATTTCGAGTGTAGAAGATTTCACAGTTGTGGAAAGCCTGAAAATATTGTTTAACCTCAAGAAAAGGATGGTAATGGATATTCCAAGGTAACAGGAATATACTGCACTGTGGTAAAAGCAACATCTCTTGCTGATGTCTACGGTGAAAAAGAAAGAGAACTGGAGCAAAAAAGATTGAGGTTGAATGGTAGGAAAATCATGATAACAGCAAGGATGAAGTCTTACTGTGACTTTGCTAGGCAGTCTTAATCACTGAAGTCTTTAAAAACTTACTTGGTTAAAGAAGATGTAGTTAAGCCCACCTCAGTATAAAGGGAGGTAGGTACTCGTCCAAAACATTTCTTCCAGTTCTTGTGTAAATACCCTCCAGCTTAGCAGTTAGCCTGAAATCATAACCAGCATCCTCATAAGAAGGAAGAATGTTCTGCCAGTGCACACATCTGTATGAAACAGAGACTTTTGTATAAAGACAGCCATTAAGAGAAAAGCTTCTGCATTAAATACTGCTATTACTGCAATGAACTTTTAGTGTTTTTCTGAGCGTTTTAATAACAGTTGATATTCATGAATCATGCAGCTAAGCATTCAGACTCACCACTTATCAAGAACAATGAAAATTCTTAAGGACAAATTATTTTAGAGTAATTGATAACAACCCTAGAGATCTATCAAACCTCCATAAATCAATGCTTGAGGGGAAAACGATTAAAGAACTAATAGACATCAAAACATAAATCCAATGTGTCATGGTTGAATAACAAGATTCAACTGGCCTACCAATTTTTACTGCTCTGAAATCGCTTTTCTTTAAGCGTAATCAGAAATTATTTTGATTATTTCAATTTATTTCAGCAAGTAGCTTTTAATATTCATCTATGCACTTGAAGTGCCATTCAAAGCAGCTAGAGCTTGGTGTTGCCTCCGTAAAAATTATGTGCTAACGCTACTATGCCCGTGTGAATTTATGTAAAACACTCATTTTAAAACCCATTATGTTCTTAAAAAGGGTGACTGAGGTTTGGAAAATCTGATAACTGTTGAGAGAGCCAGGTGCTTTTATCTTGGAAATCTGATGCATGAGTATGGAACATAAGTACATGGCTTTCAGTGGAAATGTACGATAGCAGTATGAATGTGCAAGTGCATATGGAAAAGTAAAGCAGGTTGACGCAAATAGCATAATGCATCTGCTCTGTTCTACATAGTTTATAGTAACTCTGTGATCTCTTTAGCCCTGACCTTCTCCATATGCTGCCCCCAACTCCCTCAGCTACAGGCTATTGATAGCTGGACACCTTAACACCTTGTTTTGTGCCAAATCATCTACAGAAGCAGAAAATAAGCCATGCTATGAAAAGTGCCCTGGCATGCCAAACCTCTTAATTTGGAATTGTAACTGTGTTTCAGATTAAATAAATCTCCCCCAAGAAAAACATAGTGTATGTTACTGTTTTGGTAAGAAATTCTTAGCTCTTTCAGAATTTAGACTCACAAGATATAATAGCTGACTTTCTGGTAACCTTTGCATGAAAACAAACAATAAGAAAGAAAAATACCTTTTTTATTTCTTTCTTTTTTTTCAAACACAATGATTTAGTTCCAATCAAGCTTTATTGTGATATTTTTATTGTAACTTCCTTTCTTGTGGTGATGGTTTTAAGTTTTTTGTGCTTCTTAGCACAGTCAAAGTAATTGTAGCCTGGCTCATTTAAAAAAAAAAAAATCTAAGTGAGGGAGATGATGTTTTTTGAGAAAAGCAAAAGTAAATCTGAGTAGGTACTGAAGAAACACATTGTTTCATTTTGGGACTGCTCTGGCCCAGCCGCTGTGCAGCACCTGGATTTACTGCCGTAGCCTCAGCTTTTACAATCAGTATACCTGTACAGCCCCACATTATGCTATCAGCTTATGTTTGATCTCAAAGTGGATGAGGAAATAGTCATGAGGCAGTAAAGAGAGATCATTTAGGTCTCTTACTGTGTAACTGCATGTTCTGTTGGCCTGTGGAAAAGGCAAGCTTTGAATAACAGGAACAGACAGGAATAGCCAAACAACATGCACAAAGCAAAACAATTCTGAGTGGAAAGCAAAAACTACTGTAAGAGGAGCCTCTCTGCCTTGAGGAAAACTTCCTTTCTGCCTTCAGATACTTTGTCCTCTCACTCCAGCTACCTCCAGTATGTTTGAACTTGTATCCTCCCATTAAGAGCATCTCATGCATCTGTACATTGCAGACTTGCTCCCTCCCCCCTCCCCNNTTGCGGTCTTCCACCCCCCCCCCCCCCCCCGCCTCAGTTATGAGAGTAATACTAGTTGCAAACTCTGGGAAGATTTATTTATTGCCTGATTTATGTGATTAAGGTATTTGTGAGGACCAGTTACAAGATAGAATTTCCTGTATAGTTTGTGGTGCCAAATCATATAGGTTTTGCCCTTTATCATTGTGAGGAGATTTAGTAGACCTCTGGATCAGGAGCATCTACCAACAAGTTCTCACAGTGAACTTGGAGGTAAACCACTGTACAAGGTGAGGAAGAATCTAGGGCTGGACCAGGGATCCTTTGGAGGGTCTGAGTCCCTCTGTGCCAGCGCTGCCGATGAACACCAAGAGGACTGAGAAATCAGAATCTTCTTTTAGGAGCCCCTTTCTTTTAATCAAGGCTGCCTCAAAGGGATAATGCTTAAATAGGGATTTTTTATACCAAGAGGTGGATCATGTTTGCCCCTTGGCCTCCCAGTTCACTGTGCTGGGGGACTTTTTCTCTGCTAATCCTGACTACAGAACATACCTCTTGAAGCTATACCAGTTGCTGACACACAGATGTGAAAAACAAGAAGGCTTAAGGCTAAACATTTCTGAATGCCAAAAGTAAAAATCCTTGCCATCGCATAACTGCTTTATATGGCAATTTAGCAAGTGGAAATGAGGAGGAGAGCCAAAAAGCCTCTAATCAGTCAGCTGTCCACAGGCCACGAACAAGCAGTGTGTTCTTGCTCTGGAAACTGGAATAGAAACTGGTTCAACCAAGCCAGCCCAGAGGACGGGCTTCTTGCTATGTGTTCCGTCAGCGCTCCCCTCCACCACACACACATGCACACGCCTCAGAAGTCACCATTAGTTAATGCCTGACCATTGCTAACAGGTACAGGCTTAATTCCTACAGGTGATTTTTGTAAATGTATATTCTAAGTCAGCAGAGGAAAGATCCATGTGGTCTAGTGCTCAAGATGTGGGTAGACAAATGAGCCCTGCAGAGAGGTAAGACCCCTGAGTACTGGTATTAGCAACTGTGGGAAGAAAGCTGGTGTAATTTTAATCATTGTGGATGGACAGAATCTGAATACATTTTACATCAATTTCAGTTTTAATCTGACAATGAACATCACTTTTGGCATCTCAGCCTTTTGCAGGTCCTTGCAAAATGAGTTCTGCTCTGTTCCCTTCTTCCTGCTATATTTTTCTGTCTCTTTCCTATGCAGACTTTTCTCCTACTTTTTTTTTTTTTGTCATCTTGTTGCATGAAATGCTTCCTCCTTGTTTTGTTTTCAGAAATGTCTTGGAGATAGCAAATATCCTGCAGTTTTCAAAGGTCCCTCGTTTATTCCTCCTTGCTGCTTTTCTGTGCGCTGCATCTCACATTTCTCACCTCTAATCTTCTCAGCAGGTTTGTTGAAGGTCCTTGTGCTCGTTCGATATAACCGAAGTGTTTTTACAAAGTCTGAGGCAGCCGTGAAGAATGAAGATTAAAGCATTTTTTATGGTATGTGCAGAGACTGATGGTAGTTGCTCTTGAAAACAAGCTTCCTCTCTGTGTGGTGCCTGGGGTTGTTATTTCATAAAATGTGCACCTACTAGAGAAATGTCAGGGCATAGAGTAGCAGCCAGAAGCTGTAGCATGTTATGGCTGTACCCCTGCTCTCTGACTGGGAAACAGGTGAGGTCTGCAGCTACTTAGCCTACCGTGAAGTACATATGGAACAGTTTGAATGTCTGGGGAACGGATGTTCCTTGTTAAGCTTTTATTGCCAAATGGAGTAACGACATCTTTTGATTATGTTTATGCCAGTTCATCCCCATCTACGATCTCAAGCGAACAACATCCACTCTGCATCTCATGGCTGTATTTCTAAGAAACATGGAGTGGACAGGGATGGTCCCAGGTAAGGACTATAGTTCATATCCCTGGCATGATGTAACTAACACCTTCATCAATAGCTCTGGGCAGGAGTAGCCGAGTTTGGATCTGACAGTAAAGCCAAATTTTTAGAATGCTGCATGTCGTGTGTTGACATAAAACAATCCAATTTGTGAATCCATAAAGTACACGATAAGAATATATTCCACAGATAAGGGCCAGAGCTAAAGTTGTTTTTGGCTCCCCCTGGGCTGCTGAGAAGAGATCTGCAGCTCTGAAAATGTGTTCTCTCTGCCGTGTAGGGATCTGTTATCTGCTACCCCATTTACATCAAGAAGGTAATACCCTGCCAGTCATTTGGGTGAACTTCTGTCAAAGTTTGTATTTTTGAAAAAGTGAAAGTATTGACTCACGCCCACCTACAATGGTTATTTCCATAAACTGCATTTTTGTATTTATTAACCATTTTTATGCCATGTTTATTTTCAGTGCCTTGTCAATTGACTCATGAAAGAATGATGTTCAATCAACCTATGCAGCATAACTTTCTTTCCTCACTACTATATTCTATGCAAATGAGTACAGAAACAACATTGCCTGGATTGGAGTTGCATTAATCTTGATGAAGCTCAAGCAGTACCAAGCCATCAGACTCTCTACATGAGATCACTGTAGGATTTCTACTGCTTTAAGAGAAAAGCCATAAGAAGAACTTCATAATTTATGGGAGAGAATTTGTCCTCCCACATGGAAAGACTTGATTAATGTGGTAAGTTTGCTTCAAGAATGTCTCTTCTGTATAGATATTAGCCTTACTTTAACATGTAAGGTAAGAACACTTCAGGCCATCTACACATCATTATCTCAATTAATTACCCATCTAAAATGCAAATATTTAAGGATAATCACCATTTTGCAGTTAGAGATGTTAATCTATTCTTATGCTTTTCCTACACAACATTCAGTTCTTAGATTACTTTAAACTTTTTTCCTTTCTTCTGTCACGTAATTTAAGAATCCCTTTTATTTCCATATCAGATTTGGTACTGTGTAGGAAAGTCTGTATGTACACAGAGCGTGTGCTTTGCAGGTGGGTGAATGCGTGCAAAGATAAATTACTTTGCAGATCATCATTACCATTGATAATGCTTGTGAAATGAGTACTGAAGGAAAATAATATTTATGTATAAATAAAAATCAGTGGACCCTGGGGAAAGCTGTGTGATTGGCAGACATAGAGATAACATCTTGTCCTAAGTGAGTAGATTTAAATTATGTATTCAGAACAAATTATTTCCTATGAGGGTGGTGAGGCTCTGGGGCAGGTTGCCAAGTGAAGTTGTGGATGCCACATCCCTGAGGGTGTTCAGGGCCAAGCTGAGTTCAGGGCCAGGATGGGGCTTTGAGCAATCTCGTCTAGTGGGAGGTGTCCCTGCCAATGGTAGGGGAGTTGGAACCAGAAGATCTTTAAGGTCCCTTCCAACCTAAACCGTTCTATGAACTTCTGATCAGCTTTCCAGACAGATGAGTGTACACCAACTGGTACTGTCGCGTGGAATTTGAGGTACTTTTGTTCTTTTTTCCTCATCAAAATATCTCGAGCTTGGTACCCTTCTTCATAAACAATGTCTGTGAACTAGAATCTCTGCCTTTGTCTTTCAAAGAGGAGCCATTGAGAAATTTCTCTAACTTGAGGAAAAAAAAAATACACTTAGTGGAACAGAAAGAATTAATGCAATGCAAAATATTAGCAGTTGAGGAAGGCTTCCAGTAATCCTGTTCTCCATATGTTCATTCTGACTGTTAAGTCTTCCGTGGAAGAAACCAAATGACTTGAGTCTGCTGCAGCAGTCATAGCAGCATTACGTTCTCAGCAAATCTAACTTCCACACTTTTCTCCAAGCTGCTAGGATGCTTTGGACATGCCTCAACAAGAGCAGCTGTGAGGGTTTGTCATGGGGGGCAGTGGTCTGTTTCAGTGATGTCCATGGTGCTGGACTGTACGGCGATCTCAGGGACCCTGGAGAAGTGGTGTCCGTAGGAGAGCACTGGGGAGCTGCCTCTCCGTGGTAAGTCTGAGCCTGTTCAAGAAGGGAGTTCCTCTCCCTCTTTCCCACATGCAAGGCTGGACTTCTCTAATACCTCATATCCAGGTGGCACCACATCAGTTATTTTTATTGGATTTTAAAGGCCCTTTTCACTGTCAGTATTATTAAATAAAACACACTGTGAAATGAGTATCATGCTTTACACTCAATAAAGACCTTACTGTTGTTTTGATGTTTTGTCGTTATCTGCAGAAGTGCTCGCTTTATACTGCATTATTCACGAGCTCGTACCAGCAGTGACTGATTGAACATGATGAGCTGACAGCCAATGCTTAGCTCCCACCAGC
Source organism: Penelope pileata (assembly GCA_013396635.1). NCBI lineage: Eukaryota > Metazoa > Chordata > Aves > Galliformes > Cracidae > Penelope > Penelope pileata. The sequence goes on from WBMW01000664.1 coordinate 2,507,186, forward strand.
CAGATTTACTACTCATGAATGTTAATAGCAGCACTGTGAAGTGACGTGTGGAAGCGCAGGCTTGTGTACAGCCTGCATTGCTGCAGGCATCTCTAAATTTATCATTTTTATTAGCTTGCTTAGGAAATGATGAATTTCAGATGCAGAGGATATTTTACAGGACGTTGCTACTAAAGTGTACTATGAGGTATTTGTGACACTTTTGATTGCTTTAGGGCAATGTCTAATATTCTGAGTCACTAACTGAAGCATAGAATGTTCCAACAGCACATTAACATTAACAAAAAGAATACTGGGAAATCTGTAGACTGCACATCAGTAATTCATCTACTTGTAAATTTGATGAAGTAATGGCTAACTGGGCATAGAAAGAGTTAGTGCCAATGAGACTGCAAAATTCTCTTTCAAGCTGTAAACTCTGATTTATTGGACTCTTTCTGTCAGTTGATTTATTTTTCAATCAGTAGATCCTATTTATTCACTCTTTCTGTTTTACATTTGTTCCCATTTTGATTTGAATACTTCTGCTTTCTTCTAATGTGCTTAGTCTTTGCAGAAAAATCTAGATCTAACTTTATTTAAAAAAAATAATCTCTGTCATAAATGGGAAGTTTGCTAAGATGTTTTTCAAGAGTGCGCATAGACTTCCTTCAACAGCCTAGTTTTCCCACCAGCATCGAAGACATCATAAAACCTGCCTGCCTGGTTGGTGAGTGTCCCCATCTATCTGGAGATAAAGCAGCACTGGCAGGCAACAACACACCGTGTCGAAGATGAGCAGGAGCTCCATATTGAGCAGGAGCTCCATATTGGAGGTTGAATGGCTCTGAAACTTGTGGCTTCTTGGTCTGCAGAATGTCTTGGCAAATGAAACTTGTCAGGTAGGACACACATACTCAGAAATGGATACATGTTTGTAGAGGATCTCTTGCCTGTTTTGAAAATCAACTACATTCCTGCAATTTCCAAAATAACAGCATGTGACTTGGCTGATACTCTGAACACTCCTCATATGGCCTGTCTTTCTAGGTTGAATGTCCCTTTCAGAATATCATGTATATGGAAACCTTCATGTGTTTGGAGTTATGCATTACAGTAACTGCTAGGTGGGACCCATGTGGGTAATCTCTTAAAGAATACAGAAGGACTACTTAACCTAAAATGGCCATGGTTTTTGAGAAGCTTTGTCTACATCATTTAGTAATTTTTTTTCCTGGTATTAAATCCCTAAGCTTCAGGGCTCCTTGAATGATAAAGGAATACAGGTAGGGTAAGGAATTTACATGGGGTGGAACACTTGCCAAAGCAGCCTGATCTTACTTACCTGAGCTGAATGAGCCGCAAAGGACAGAATCCTGGTTTACAATACATCTTATAGTTACAGATTTACTATAAGGTAAGGAATTGTTTTTTTCTCTTTCTCCTTTCTCCATTTTTTCCTCTTTGACCACTTTTTTCCTTTCTCATTTGAAGTTTGAAACACCAAAGGGGTGCTATGGCAAAGTAAGAGCAGCTGAACTGCTAATGAAAATGCTCAGGGTCAATTATGCAACGAGCCTGTGAAATGTAGGTGGGATTCTACTCTACAGAATCTGTGCATGGCTAGAGAACTATGTCACATATCATGTGGGCACCCATCTCAGCCCAAATTCAGCACTAAATTATCTGAAAACTTGACCTTGATGATGCTAGGAGAATTTTACCCATTATCTCAAAATCAAGAAAACCATCAGGAGTCGATGCAAATGTCTGCAAAGGGTAAGACTGTTTGTCACCATCATCACTGACTCAATTGACTTAGCATAACGGAGTCTCACAGAGGCTATAATCTTAGCTGGAGAATCAGATTCTCTCTGGAGGTTTCAAAAGTTCATCATTTCAGGGATTCTTCTGGATGTTCAGATAGAATTACTTATTCATGTTGTTGTCTCGGTCAATATCTAAGTACATATTTTTAAAATACAGGTCAGACAATTCAGAGGATAGAAATTCAGGTCAGAGTTGGCATCTCTGTAAAAGACTTCATTTTGCCCATGAAGATCACACAACCTTTTGGTTCAATCATCGTTTTTTACTGTGGTACAAAAGATGTATTTCTCCTGCCTTTTCCAGTTCCACTGGTAGCAGTGGGCTTTGGTGGCTATGAAGTATGGGGCATCGGGCAATTGTGTTAAAATGACACATTTACTATTGAGATGTGTTTGTTTATTATGTTTTTTTCCTAGAGAATAGCAGTAACTGTATATTCAGTATCAGCAACCATACCTAACTTTCTTTGCCTTTTAGTCATTAAAGGTAACATTTATGCACTGGAAAATAAAGAAGTGGAAAAAAAGAAAAAAAGAAAAAAGTTGTCCCTGATTCTCTATGTTGGTCCTTGCTGCTAGAGTTTCTGTGTAACTTTGCTTGTTTCTTAGGATTTTGAACTTCGAATAACATAACTTCATGTGTTTTTCTTTGTAAAGCTGCATACAATGTAGTATTTTCTTCCTTGTTAGGATGAAATATCTAATATTATAAAATGGGAAAATGATCTGTGAAGAAACCATTAGAACAGGAAGACATCTCTTTAAAAACAGTGCCGCCATTCATTTGTAAGAAAAGTTTTAACAGCCTTGTAGTCTCATTAGAACTGCTGTCTGTAACCAGAATGCTGAACTCGTCTAATGTAAACATAGTTTACGATGACAGCAGAACAATTTTGCTGGCAGAACTTCAGAGTATTGCCAGTATAAACTAAGCAATGCATAACTGAATTACTTTCCCTCTCGTGATATAACTGAAAAGTCATTATGGTTTTGTCACTTAAAAAAGCAATAGATCATCCCACCCACACTCTGTAGTGCCAAGTCTTAAAAAAACAAAATTCTAGTGCAGACCTGGGATGATACAATTAGATGAAAACAGAAGAGAGGCAGATATACAAGTAATAAAAATATTTCTATCACAGTACAAACCATGAAAGAACTTCCACAGCTTTAAAAATATAGAGGCCAGCAGATAGGATTCTTTTCTATTATTTAGTTTATTTATTTTAGCGACATTTAAGCTAGTTTGAGCTACAGCTGATCCTTTGAAAGGACTGGCAAGGATGAGAGTGTTCTGGTTAAATGGTATTTGTCCCAAATATCATTCCTTGATTAGGGTTAGTGAACCAGGGAACGCCTTTCAGCGTGTACGGGGCTTTAAACAAGATCAAACTGAGATCATTGAAGAATCATTGCATTACCCATAAACCAAAGCATAACGAGGGTCTCTCTATATATTTGTGTACCGCTATTGTATGATTACTAGAAAGACCTAAACAGTATCTTCTCTAGTCTTAGGGGCAGCTTTATTGCCTACCATTGGAAAGTCAATGTTGGCACAAGCAACAGGATTTGGACTTTGCTTTGTTAGAAAAACATATTGTAATGCATTCTGAGTAATTTCCGTTGGCAAAAATGATACTTTTAAAAGAAGGGCAAATAATGTTTTGTGGAGTTCCAGTACCTCTTGGGGAAATTTATCTCTCTTCATCAACTTAAGAAAACATAAAAATAGGAAATGTTACTTGCTGTTGTTTGTGGTGGATTTTTGAATTATTGCGAGTTCAGAGGCTGGCCATAGCTCTTAACAACTCCTGGCTTATCTCTGTTGGTTTACGTTGATATACCACCATGCTTTGGTGACTGAAATACTGAAATGCGGTTTGAAGTGAATCAGCAGATCAAAGAGAGTAAATCCAGAGAACAGAAATGAATCGAGCAGTGCAGTCTTTGCTCAGTGTGGCTGCGTGTTCCCTGAGATCCCAGTCCCACTGGGGAGAAATGGAAACAGAAAGGACAACTCAGCCTAATGTGGGATGTTGTCACACAAATTGTAGATACATTGCTTAATGTCTCTAGCACCGGTATCACTGCTCGTACTAAATCATCCTGTGTTTACTATTGCATACATCTTATAGGGCCCTTTGAGCATACAGTTGCCTGTGCTTCCCCAAGGACCACCACTCCTGTCCGGAGGGAAACATATTAGAGACCAAATGATTGTGAAATGTTTAACAAAGCCACGTAGCAGGAATACGTATGAAATGCATGTATCTAGGGCTTGACACTGTACATACCCTGCACACCATGAAAATTACTTTTCTTATTTCAAAGCTGGAAGTGCCAGAAAGTTACAGGTGTTTGAAGATAGAAGTTTAGATTTAGATTGGTTAGGTTTTTTTAAACATTAATTGCTGATGACCATTTCCATTACTGTTCATTTATTGTCTTTCAAAGGCAATGAGTGAGTCTGATAATGGAAATACACACTTTCTAATGAGAAAGAAACTAATTTTAGGAGATTATTATTTATGCAATGTTGTGCTGTTTAGAATTACATCTGTTCTAAGCTTTTGGCACTACCATTTTTAGTGGATCTGTTGCTCATGAAGGTATAATGAATATTGCTCCAGTGGTCAAATTTAATGTGATACTTAAATCTACGTGTTCTGCACAGTAGAGATCTTGTCTTTTTTTTTTTTTTTTTCGCTTGACTGCAGATGAGCAGGTACATGGTTGGAGCTATCTATCATCTGCTGATTTTTGTATGCATGCGTTTATGTTTTAAGATAAATCAAGTGAACAAGAAACGTCAGCTCTGTGAAGCTACGCTTTCCTAGGGCTCTCAGCCAGTGTCTGGAAAGCATTTCAAGCTAAGTATCTCTAGGCATGCCCTTGAATGCAAAATTCGGACTACAAGAACATGGGCCCTTGTTGCTGTGTCTGTTTGTAAGGCTGTGGATAGGCCAGCTTGCATGCTGTTCACACACTAATGGTTATCTGGCTTGGGGAATTGCTGCTAACTAGCAAGTGTATGATTACTTTTTTTTTTTTTTTTCCAGCTGGAAGAGCACCTTGCCCAGCAGATAGAAATGTTGGATCCTTGCTGGATTCTGAAAGTGGATTTGTGACACTAACAATTCACTATACAGAGAATAAGTAAGAAAAGAATACAAATAGTCACTGAGGAGTCACATGCTCAACAGTCTACATTGGACTTGGTGTGCTTTCTGGCTGTTCCCATCATTCTAAGTCCTCTGCTCCCCACCCGTAAAATGGATGTAGCACTTAAGGTATGTGTCAGTTATCAGCAGCCAGCTGACTGGCAGGGTGATAAACATGCATTCTGGGAGATCTACCTTCTGCTAGTGCACTGGCATCATAAGCTAACATCGAGCACCTAAGTTGCTGAGACTGTTCTTGTGCATATTACAAGCCTGTGGCAAACAAGGTAATGCAGCATAGCTAATAGAAGAGGTTTTTGTGTAATTTACACTGTTTGCTACAATGCTGCAGAAAGTCCTTGGACAGTTCCTTCACCTCAGCTACACACAAATAACCTGAATTATGATGTTGCTGAAACATACTTAATTGAAAAAGAGTTAACTTCATCTGGAACCAAAACTAGCTATTACTGTCAAGAGTAGGAAGGATCTCCAAATCCACTCTTTTTGGGATTGAGTTTATTGGGATGGACTCTGAAGGCAGTCTTACATTCTCGAAAGATTGTCCTAGTTTAAATTGGTCAAGGAAGTTGGTTTAATCAAAACTATACCATCTCCTGCATAGATACTTTCAGTATCTAAATGGGGGGCTACAAGAAAGGAGGGGGCAGACTCTTTAGCAGGGTCTGTGGTGATAGGACAAGGGGATATGGTTTCAAACTAAAAGAGAGGAGATTTAGATTGGATATAAGAAAAAAATTTTTACAATAAATGTAGTGAAGCACTGGAACAGGTTGCCCAGAGATGTGGATGGATGGATGTGGAGGATGCCCCGTCCCTGAAGACATTCAAGGTCAGGCTGGACAGGGCTCTGAGCACCCTGATCTAGCTGTAGGTGTCTCTCTTCATTTCAGGGGAGTTGGACCAGATGACATTTAATGATCCCTTCCAACTGTAACAATTCTATGATGCTGGAAGTAAAATGAAGGGATTTCTTAGTGAGTTTTGTAATATAATCAAACCAGTTTTTAAACTCAAGGAATCAGACGTGAAAGCCTGATGGCTGTAGAACTATCTTAATACCTGGATACATTGAGTTTAATTCCCTGCTCTACTCTCAGGCTTCCTGCAGGAATTTGATGTATGCATTGAACATAACTATTTAATTTTTGCCCAACGCTGAGGACTGCAGTGCTATGGCTACACTGAAACTAGGAGAAAACTCCATTCACTGTCAGCATCACTGATGCTCATGCCTTTTTTTGTAGAATGGGGATAACAGCACTACCTAGCTCGTAAGTACCAAGCAAGGAGATATACATAACAGGTAGCAAGCAGCCCAGGTATTACTGCATAACCAATTACCATGTCAGTTTTGAGGAGAGGTAAATTGGTGCATTTGCTCAGATGGACTGAGTCGCTGGATAACAGGAAGAACTGTGAAAAATCTGTAGTTAATATGAAGGCCTAATGGACTATATTCAGCTTTGCCCTTCTTCCTAGCCCTTTCAGAAAGGAGCAAAACAGCCTAGTGCTTGTCTGTGGAGAACCTGCATTTCACCTCTTACCCTTGTGAGCTCTCACAGTCGTAGTCTTTTTTCCATGCACTAGTCAAGCCATGGTGGATGAATTGCTCAGACGTGACAGTGAAACACAAAATTCAAGTCTTTGCCCAAAGTTCAAGGAAGTTTTTATTTGTAAACATTGTGCATCTTTTCTTAAGAAGGAACAGAATCTCTACCTACCTGTTATTGCTAATGTTTTACGTAAAATCTAAGCTACAGTAGAAAAGTTGAATAAATTAGAGGGCAGTTATTACATGTGGGAAAATTAAAGCAGCCATGATGTTGGTTCTTCTTGTAAGAGCTGGAATTTGTTTCCAGCCCATTTATGAGATTTTTTGTGATTCCATTCTCTTGTGCAATCAATACCTTTTAAAAAACATTAAGAAACACGATTAGGGGTTCAATAGGGCTCAAACATGGTCATTGTCACTGTTACTTGTTTGGCTTTAGAAAAGGAAGTATGTCAAGCATTGTTTTATCACAGGAGGAAAAATAAAGCTTATCTATAATCCCTCGTGCTGTCTGACTGTGGACATGCTGACAATAGGAAAGCACACCACGTTAGCTACAGAATAAAATGATGCTGTGTATGTTGGCAAAGGAAATTCCTAATTATCTCCTCTATTCTGCTTGGGGATTCTGTTTCTGAGGCAAAGCTCCAGTGAGATTTCTTGGAACTTTATGGGCTCTTGGACTGGAGCAAACTGACAGCCTGAGATTTGCAGCCCACCACTTGGATGAGAACATATAGGTCTGCGTGTCAAGAAAAAGACCTTTCTCTTATCAGTTATGCCAGAGGGATGTTAGTGTCTCACAGAAATGAGTCGCTTTCAATCCAACACCCTTGCAATAGCGGCATTTCTAAGCTTTTTCTTTGGCACCAGGCAAGCTAATGCCAGGAAGATCGTAATGTTCTTAATGGCATATGGTTTTTGCTTTGACTTTCCTGTAGATTTTTTTTTTATTTTTTTTAAAAAAACCTCCCTGTGATTTACTGGTCTGAGAATTTAACTTTGTGTAGCAGGATAGATATGCTCAAATAGATTATTAAAGAAAAAGAAAAGCCTTTACGCTTTCTAAAGTGGACTTACTTTTTAGTATTCAGATTAAACTCCTGTTTAACTACAAATGCTGGAAAAAATGACTAATGTAACAACAGCATATTTCCAAGCATTTTCTTTACTCTGAAATATGGTTTTCCTTTTAACTGCTGAAGGCCTACATCCAACTTATGAAAACATTAATTTTGATAAGCCATATCTGTCGTTGTTCTGTGCACTGTGCTGCCATCAAATCAATAAGAAAATTTAAAAAGCTTGGGATAGGATATGGCCAAGGCTGTGGTCCCAAAACATGAAATAAATTGCAGGTTTTTTGTATGAATGTAAATCACATATAAACATAGAAATGTCTCCCAGTCTCCCAGCCATACAAAACTTTGTGCTTTTCAGAACATTACATTTAACTTTAATAATCAAGAAATATCTGCAGTGTAATGTTGCAGCAATGAAGCTATTTTCTTTTTTCTTTTTTTTTTTTTTTAATGATGTACATTTTTCCTTTAAAGGCAAAACACACTTTCTAAGGTAGTTTTTAGCACTTAATCTTTCCCACATTACTTAGTCTTTCCTCTTGCTTCTGGGATGCTGACAGGAAAAAACCTAGAACATAATGTGCATTTTCACTTCCTGCATTTCATTTTTTAGTGAAGTTATAGTGTTATGTATTCCAGTTTTGTAAACTCTTTATGGCTGCATTTAATTCTGAGCATCTTTGTAGCCTCATATTGCTGTGTTCCAATATGCTCAGCTATCTTGCTGAATTACAGTCAGAACACTCAAATACATGCTTGAATAATTCACCCCCGCACCTTCTCCCCTTTGCCCCCGAACTTGGCCCACTTCTCTCTGCATATCTTTATATCTAGTTCTAAGTAATCTGCAAGACTGATAGCATGAAGTTTTATATTTGTCTTCTGTTCTTAGCAGATTTCTGTTGTGATCTTGAGCAAATTTTGGAAACTGTGTCAAATGTGGCTTATACTCTGATAAACAGTGACTTATAGTCTCCCAGTTATCTCTGAAGAGGCACAAGTTATTATTTGTCTAATATTTAGAGGAATACTTAAACAGCAAGACCAGCTTACTGTTGATTTGGTAAATGGAAATATACGCAAGTTGGTGTTTGGATTCAGTGGTCACTTGTTCCTCTGTTGTCCATAGAATTATACTTCCCTAAGGCTGGAATGCATGAATTTGCTTCCAGTGTGGTAGCTGGATGACTCTGGAAAAGTGGAGTCAAGAAAAAGTACAAATTTTGATACATGAATTTCAGTTTTTTGCAGAAGAAGCCTGTACAGATGTATACAGCCATAACTTCTCAGCTGTGAACTGAAATGAAATGTCTCCCATGTCACTTGCTGACCCTGGCCCACTGATGGGACTTCCTGGCGTGACTGTGAATAGTTCCTTGCCCCTGGACTGGCCTGGTGGCAAAGGGTCCCAGTGACAAATATCCTGCCATAGCCTCAGCCCACCCCCACAAGTGTGTAGTGTGTCTTGAGCTTCCCAATGGGGATGTGGCTGGGATCTACATCTTGTTTCTCATATGAGTGGTCTTGTGTCACATGGGTAGGCCAGCAGGAGCTCTCCAACATGGTTGTTCTGGTGGCAGAGGCTGCTACTACTCAGAGCAATTTCTGCTTTTGAAATCAAGGGGGATGTTTAACCTCTAACATCTGTTTCCTAACTAATGGTGGCTTGGTTACAAAATAGGTATGTGCACATATGTGTCTTCTCTGGTGCTTATGCCAAAATTCCTGCTGTGGTTTATGAGTTACTGATGTATGGCTAGACTGGCAAATGAGTCACCTAGGGAGCCTTCTGCACTGAGGAACCTGAGAACTGGCAGGGCTCTGCTGACCTGCACTAATTACCTCTGGAGTACAAAATTGGAAATATCACAGCCACCCACAGCAGACTAACTTGACTTCTGGTTTTAGCTGTTGGTAAGGCTTAGAATAGTGTTTGGTGTGTTTTCAGAGCATATTACAACCCCCCCACCCCTGCCTCCAAAAGAGAAATCACAGTGTTTCCATTGGTTGCTTTGTGTCATTGAGGGGGTTTCCATGCATAATGAAAAAGAGCAGAGCTGATCTAAGCTTGATGAGTGAAAAAAACACATTTCCAAAGGCATTAGCTGTGAGCTGCCCTGCAGTCGCGAGGGGGGAAAGAGCCTTCTTGGCAGGCAGAAAGGAAAGAGACAACCAACATGAAGAGAAGGAAGAGGAAGATGTTCCCAGCAGTATTGCAGTCCAAATTTCTCTTCCTTCATCCTATCAAGCTGTTCTTAATTAATCGTCTAGTCAGAAATACTGTATTTTCATGAGCCTTGTGTCAATGTCATCCTTAGCCCTTGTTGTTTCCCAGTTTCCTGGATTTCTCCAGACAGCTGTTGCTTACCCTTCAATTTCAAAGACAGAATAATTGTAATCTGAACATCTCATGACCTGTACTTCGTGGGACATTTTCTCACCCTAGGTGAAGCTGGCAAAATGTGGGAGATGGGTATTAGCAGAGCATGGCAGAGGTAAGCGCTACTAGAGCCCACATCCCTGGAGCTCATCAGGGGGTCATTACGCTAGGGCTGCTCAGAGAACCGTAGGGAATGAGATGTGCTACACAGGAAGCCCAGGGCTCTTTCCAGTGTGTCTGTGGAGAAAACTCATCTTCAACACAAAGCACAGCCCTGGAGAAAGTTCTGAGTGTAGGTACCAGGCTGAATGCAAAAACGAAGTGATCCTCAAAGTCCCCAGAATCAATGGTTGGTACTTCTGCTGCTCTTCAGCACTGGGGTGGATGGATGATCATTCCTTGCCTGCTCCCTCCCCCATAATTACACACACAAGCACTCAGGTCATGGACTAAAATGTTGTAATATGAACTTGCTTTGTACCTGTTAGTTCAGATCTGCAAACATGCTGAGTTCAGGGATTTTGTATTCCCTGCCTGACTTGGAAATACTAAGAGAGATTCAGATTTGCAGATTCATTTGCTAGAGGAACTACCTAATCTGATCCCATCTATATGCAAAATATTTGCTTTCCATAGGCAGGAACTGAAAACCTAAATTGTACATTTAACCTCATTTTAAAAAAAAAATCAAAAAAAAATCATAAGGTGGTGAGCTACTTCTTTCCTCAGTTTCTACTGCATCTGGTAGAGACCAGGGGTACGGTGAGTATGGTGGTGAGTTCCACGCACAGAACCTGAAGAAGCTCAGGAGAGGCCCAAGGGAAAAAACAGTTGTAACTCTGTCAGAAGTGGAGTGTTGCTTTGTTTGCTCCTAATGACCTCTGTCATCTGCTCTACTGCTCTCCAAGAAACGCCACAACGATATGAATGACCCCTCACACCTCCACCAGTTTCGGCAGAGGAAATCTAAAGAAATGGGTAATTGGTATGCTTCATTTCCTTCTGCCTTGACTGCAGCAATCTCAGAGTTGACGAGTAGATAACTAGGAATTGGAAAGACTCATTTGCAGAAGAGGAAATTGATCCTCATAGTCCTAGTATAACCACAGGTGTGGCTATACGAAAGTTTTATTTTTTTCTTGTGTCCAAGGATTGGAAATACATTGACTGTTTGTAGTTGAGTTTAATATACTGATAAGTAAGGATATCTCGATAGTTGTGCTTCTCCTCTTTAAAAGGATAGCTCTAAACATTGTTCTAATATATAGGTGCATTAGATAACGCTAATACACACATAGTTTAATGTAATTCCTTAACTTCACCAGTTTGCTCACCAACTGTAAAAGAGTGTAGACCTTCCCTCTGCATTCTGGTTGTGCAGTGCATTAGGAATGAATGTTCTTGCAGGTATGGAAGGTCTTGCCAATGTATGTAGGTCATTCTGAAAGTAATGCCTCCTATTTATTTCCATGGAAACTACAACAGATACAAAGAACACAATAACATTATTTGATCGAGCAAATTCTCAGCTACAGAACATTTCCAGAAACATTCAGTCAGCATCAATGAATGTCAATGGGTGCAATTTTTTGAACAAAGTGAAGTTCAGTGACGCACCCTTGCTTCATACACACTTCCATGTCAGACGCCATTGTGTCAGAGTGCCCTTCTGCTGCCATCTGTCACACAGCAACAAAATGGAACAGAATATTGGCAGGAAGGTTCAACCTCTACAGCCATGCCACCAACATCCGCCTCTGACGTTGTGGGCCAACATAATGAAACAGGAGGCATTACTTTCAGAGCAGCCTTTGTCGTTCTTCATCCTCAAGGAAGTTCAGCCCAGCCCTATGTGTTCTAGAAGGCTTTGGGAGGAAAATGCATTTCAAGCAAAAGGTCAACAAGGAGCAGCTGCAGCAGCCTGATAGCCAGCTGTGATAAGAGATCAAACACAGCTGAGCAAATGCAAACATCAGAACAGTGCCAAAACAGCAGGTCATGGTAAATTATGTACAGTAGCAGAGACTACTTCTGTCCTGCAAATCTACTCAATCTTGACGTGAGTCTTTAATTCTTTTCCCAAAATTGTCAAGCTAAGTGTCTGTCATTTTCTGTAACAATCAAGCTTTTCAAAGCTGTTACCAAAGGAATAGAAAAGTGAAATTACTGTGTGAGGAGGTAGCTTTAGAATCATGTGAAGGAAAAATCTAGCCAACAACCAAAAATCTTCAAACTGATAGTTCCATTAAAAAAAGAGCAAAAAAGAAAACAAACAAAAAAAAGCTGTGAGTTGTGCCAAAGTTTAGTGTAGAGCTGTAAACCTAAAATATACCTTGAAAACTCCTTGCTTCCTCTGCTTGGAATGTGGCCACTGCATTTGCTTTGAAAACATTCCTTTCAAAGCAGTTTATAAACAGTCACCATATGGAATAGCAGCATTTATAAAGTGCCATGGAAATGGAAACTCCAATCCTGTTTTGTCTTTGTCCAGTGCTTGCCTTTCCTTTCTATTCCCATAGAAATACTAAAAAATGAAAATTCAAAACAGAGCTTATCATTGTAAGATAATATATGTAATTTCCAGAAGTATTCGTTTTTTTTTCTCCCAAATAACTCAGGCAGCTGATTAAGGATACTGGCCTGTAAGCTTAGATTTGTGGATGTAACCATATTTTTCCTGGCTACACAGTGAGGTAGAAGCAGGAGCCTATGCTTAATCTTTGTCCCTAAAGGGTCTTTTGGCCAAGTGCACTTTGTAGACATTTTTTCTTCGTGGCTTATGTGATGAGTAGAATTTTATTTATTATTGAAATATTTAAGCTGTGAAGATATCATTTTAAGAATATTATCCCACAGTGGCATAGCATCTGAATGAATGGACTGGAGGCCCCTGAAGAGCAGACAGCAGTAAACTTCAACATCTAATAATGAGAAGTGAGGACTATCATACCCAGTCTTCACAAGCATCTTATCCCATTTTTTCCTGCTTATGTCCATATGACTGTGTGAGGGGAAGCGTGGGGCAGGGCACGGTTTACGTCACTATCCTGTGAGCATTTTATTGCTGGCATGCTCCCAGGCAAGGTTTTGGTCAGTGGCAACTAGTGTGTGTCCAGGTAGTGCTTTGTCATGGTTCACATACAGCACGGCCCAGGGTTATTTCTAATAATCAGTTTGGACTGGGATAGTCTTTTGTGGGTGTAAGGTGAGGGAGAAGGATGCGAGCCACGGTAAAACATTTAGTCTCAGAGCCATAAAATGCCTGCATAGTTGTATTCTTTGGTCAGTAGGTTTACTTGAAAACATCTTGTTGGCTTTCACGTGATATGGGTTAGATGCTTAGTTAGTCAGCTAACCCATGTTAATTGTATCTTTGGTTAAAGAGGCTTCATGAATCAATGCTATGTAACTACCTCCCTTTTTTTTCTTCTAAACTTTCTACGTTTTATTTCCATGATCTCCTTTGCTTGAATTGCTGTGCAGCACTTGCCACCTTCTGCTTGGCTGTTACTGCATCACTAAATAGCAGCAAGTTTGTTTACAAAATTTGCAAGGACCTTCAAAGACACACTGGACCTCCTGCACAGGCTGGTCTCCTCCTCAGACAGCCATGGCAAACCACTCACATCAGTGACAGAGTGCTGGCCTGGAGCCACCAGAAAGGGAACTGGACTGTTAAAAGTCATAGCTACAAAGATCAAGAAATTTCACCATCTTTGCCTTAGGACATGATGGTCAACTTCTGTTGACATTAGCAGAAAAACTCTTCCTTCTCAAAGAACCACTGAACAGAGCCATTACTCATAAAGAAAAGTCACACATTAACTCACCAACATCTCTTCTTATGTTTTCCTTGGAGATCTGAACTATCAGACCTTCCGAGAGGTCACATCCTGAGATGATGGAAGAAGACAGTGTAACCAACAGTGTAACCCAATGACTGGTGGTTTGGTATATCCGTCATCAGCTCATTGCTGTTGCTTAATTCTAGGGTATAATGACCCATTCATGAGAGAGTGCTAGCAATGCCATTGCACAACTTTTATACAGCAGATCCAGTACAGTTTACGCTTTGGGCATTAAGCAGATGAAATTTTGAGGTAAAAATTCTCTTCCAAAGACAAAGCTAAGGTGGCAACTATAATCTGCTACCCACCTACATATGTAGCAACTAGTTTTCAAGTGCTAAGTCGTTTTTCTGGATTCCATCCAAGCATGACAGCTGTGGTGAGAACTGAGTCAGATTCTCTGGTGACTCTGAAATTTGTCATCACATGTGTCAGAGCTCTACCACAGTATCCCTCTCTTCTCAGAATAGGTTTCTGATGGTCTCCCTCGGGGTTATGTCCCTGTTTGAATCCTGGCGGTCAGGCCTCCAGACCACATCTGTGTGACTTCAGATCTCATGCTAGATTTCCATTATTTTCTCACAAATACCCCATGAGTAAGTAATGATATATGAAACATTACGTTTTTGAAATGTTTTCTGTGAGCTTCCACTGGTTTTACTGAAAGACATTGCAGAGACAATTGCCCAGTTGGTGAAAACTGTTAAAATGGAAAGATAAAGACAAAATGTAACCCTCTCCCAAGCACTGTATGGTAGGGTCAACAGCTTTGACCTGCTTTTCCAGGCAGATTAATTAAAAAACATAAACTTCCATGGCTCACTCCATCCCAAAGCCTATGCTATAAAATCAAACAGAAAAGGCTTCCCAGAGGCAGTATTTTCCCTTTTGCCAGCACTGAGCTAAATAAAAGACCATAACTGATGGAGGAAGAAAGCAGAAAAGCTATAGTGCAATTTGGGAAGTTTGAATAACCTGTCTGCTATTCCTTTCCCCTCACCCAGAGTGTGCTGACCTCCTCCTGGGGCTGTGGAACCCTGCTGGAATAGTCAGTTGTTTCTGCACAAATGAGCCTCATTTGGAGCCTACTGGCTGCCTCAGAGGATTGTGACAGTTAAGAAAGGATGAGGCTTTCTGAAGCCTTTATGCTTTCTTCAGACAGAAGTAGTCATTGTTCTCCACTGTGAGATGAAGGTTCCCATGAGGTACTGTTGAACTGTAGATGAAAGAGAGATGATGCTCTTACTCCCACAGCTCTTTTCCAGGCATTACAACTCGCTGGGGCTGCTACTGGTCTGTGCTGGGCCCCAGCTTGCAGTGATCTTCAGTAGGCTTCAGCTTCTTTGGATGAGGTAGAATAACAAATAGAATCTGCAGAGTTTGTCCCAAAAAAAAAGGATGCTTCCTAAATCCTTCCCTTGCAGAAAAAAAGTCAGGCTTGAGGAATCTCCTTTGCTCAAGAAAGTTTCTTCATTACTGCATTGACCAAGGTGGCAACTACCCTTTGGGCATTTAGTGTGTTTGGGTTTCCCGTGATTGTCTTTGTGTATTTATCAACTTCTGTCACTGGTAAAATGTAGTTGATTTTAAGAGAAAATTCCATCAAACATTGCCAAGCACAGCTATAAAGCAACAAGGCTTGGTATGGCCTTTGTCAGTCTGCTTTCCTTGCTTTCAATAATGCTTTTCCTCTGCTGGGATTCTGTATTTCTGGAATTTGTTTCCTTCAGGCAATCAGGCTGTTGTGCTAAGCTAGTGGTTGTGGCAGGCAATTTTCAAGATTAAAAGGGCAAAAACGGTGAGTCAAATATCTATGACGAATCATTGTACACTTTAAAAAATGAGACATCAGTGGGAGGTTTTGGCTTTTGTGACCAGTTCTGGGCTTGTTGTGTGCAGTTCTGGGCTCCCAAGTTCAAGAAGGACAGGAAGAGTCCAGTGGAGGGCTACAAAGTTGATTGGGGTCTGGAGCATCTCTCTTGTGAGAAAAGATTGAGAGACATGGGGCAGTTCAGCTTGGAGAAGACTGAGGGGGGATCTGATCAATGCTGATAAATATCTAAAGGGAGAGTGTCAAGAGGATCGGGCCAGGCTCTTTTCAGTGGTGGCTGGTGACAGAACAAGGGGCAGTGGGCACAAACTGCAACCCATCTGAACATGAGGAAAAACTTCTTTATTTTGAGGGTGACAGAGCACTGGAACGGGCTGCCCAGAGAGGTTGTGGAGTCTCTTTCTCTGGAGATATTCGAAACCAACCTGGACGCTTTCCTATGCAACCTGCTGTAGGGAACCTGCTTTAGCAGGGAGTTGTTGGACTAGGTGACTTCCAGAGGTCCCTTCCAACTCCTACAATTCTGTGATTCTATTTGTCAAGTTTGTAATATTAGGTGTATTTTCATCAGTAATCCAGATGATATCCATAATTTAACTGTGCTGGGTTGTTCTGTGCAGCAGTCCCTGCTATTCAAGAACCTGTCTCTGGGTATTTGCAGCAAAAACTCTTCCAAAGGCCTATTTCATGAGATAATTTTGCAGTTGCAATTGAAATTATTGTAATAGCAGACTTCCAACTGAGCATGCTTTACACTGAGTTGAGGATATCTTCACTGTGTTGCCTTATTTAGGTTTCCTAATGACAGCCAAAGTCAGACAAGTTTCTCTGATTTAAAATATGCATTTTAATTTGCTAAGGAGGTGTCCAGTTACTTTGATAGTAAATTCAGTAGCATTCAAAATTAGATGAGCATTCCTGTAAGATGACAATTTGTGGCAATGCAGAAATCATTTAAGAACCTACAGCTTCCATTATTTTCACAACAGTCAGCCAGTAAGAAGAATCATAGAATCACAGAATCATAGAATGGTTCAGGTTGGAAGGGACCTTAGAGATCATCTTGTTCCAACCCCCCTGCCATGGGCAAGGACACCTCCCACTAGACCAGGTTGCCCAAAGCCCCATCCAGCCTGGCTTTGAAGACTTCCAGGGAGGGGGCATCAACGACTTCTCTGGGCAACCTGTTCCAGTGTCTCACCACCCTCACAGTGAAGAATTTCTTCCTTATATCCAGTCTAAATCTACCCTCTTCCAGTTTATAACCATTACCCCTTGTTCTGTCATTATCTATCCTCGTAAAAAGCCCCTCCCCAGCTTTCCTGTAGGCCCCCTTCAGGTACTGGAAGGCTGCTATCAGGTCCCCCCGCAGCCTTCTCTTCTCCAGGCTGAAGAGTCCCAACTCTCTCAGCCTGTCCTCGTAGGGGAGGTGCTCCAGCCCTCTGATCATCCTCGTGGCCCTCCTCTGGACCCGCTCCAACAGCTCCACATCCTTCTTGTGTTGGGGGCCCCAGAACTGGACACAATACTCCAGGTGAGGTCTCACGAGAGCAGAGTAGAGGGGCAGAATCACCTCCCTCGACCTGCTGGCCACGCTTCTCTTGATGCAGCCCAGGATGCGGTTGGCCTTCTGGGCTGCAAGCGCACACTGCCGGCTCATGTTGAGTTTCTCGTCAACACACACCCCCAAGTCCCTCTCCTCAGGGCTACTCTCAAGCCATTCTCCGCCCAGCCTGTATGTGTACTTGGGATTGCTCCGACCCAGGTGCAGGACCTTGCACTTGGCTTTGTTGAACTTCATGAGGTTGGCATGGGCCCACCTCTCAAGCCTGTCCAGGTCCCTCTGGATGGCATCCCTTCCCTCTGGCGTGTCGACTGCACCACACAGCTTGGCATCATCTGCAAACTTGCTGAGGGTGCATTCGATCCCACTGTCCATGTCACCGACAAAGATGTTAAACAGCACTGGTCCCAGTACCGATCCCTGAGGAACACCACTCGTCACTGGTCTCCATTCAGACACTGAGCCATTGACCGCCACTCTCTGAGAAGATGGTGAGGTATCCTATACAGAAGAAGATGGTGAGGTATCCTATACAGATTGTTCTTGATGTGTTTTTGTAATCAGGTGTTATTCATTTTATTGCCAGGCCTCTGGTTTGCAGTAGCAGGTAAAAACAAAAGAATACAGATGGATGTGGCTGTTGAACGTGTCTCAGTGGAAGATGATGGCGGTGGGGTCCATGCAATGGACAAAGGAAAAAGCCACTATGCAACTAATCTGAGCTAGATCTGAGTAGGTTTTTTTTTTTCCTGCGCTGTGGCAGGATTAATGACAATGTCAATAAGCCAAACATTTTGTTCTTTTTATTAATAGTGGTGATAATAAGAAGAAATAATTTTATGTGGGGCACATATGGACTAGAGAATTTGTGCGTATGCCCATGTATGCACACAGGTGGAACTGAAAGATTACTTAGTAAATTGAAGGCAAATTTAGGCCAGCATCTAGAAATCTTAGAGTATTAGTCTTTCTGAAAGAATATTCTGTTCTGAATATGCCTTTTGCTGCAAGGTCTTTTGCTTCAGGAGGGTTTGTCAGCTCTCTCAGCTGATGCCCCATCTCAGGTCCTGATCATCTGTTTGTGATAACAGGGGCGGAAATGCCAGAGGGAACAGATGAACTCCTCAGAAGCAAGCTTTCTATTTCTGTATAAATATCTTTTGCAATATAGCAGAAGGGAGAGAAAATACAGCAAATCTGTTATACAGTATCAGCAAAACTGTTGCTAAATAGAACATTTCTATGAGGAGTCAGCAGTTTGCTGAGGCTCAGAGACTAGCCCAGTGACCGTATAACAAACTCCGGTTGTAATTTAAGACACAGCTCAGTTTCACCATCTTGTGCTCGTTCTAATAGCAAATAAAGACCTTCTGTTGGTTTCTTTTTTCCCTTTCTATTTTTTTTTTTTTAAAGTGAAGAATTGTATTCCCTTTTGCTGGCGTTCAGCAGGCTGCAACTTAAGTTGAAGACAGAGTGCTTCACAAAGACCTCATTATCTTCTTCTGATTTATTAGGGTGATTTTGCCTTCTCTCCATACACATAAGTCCCTTAAATCTGTTTGCAAGCTCTTGTATTTAGATTCCTCCAGGACAACAGCTTAGTGAACACAAAATGTAGCTAACCTAAATTTTACTATAAATGTTCCTTCAGGAATTTGTTCTTCCTCACTCAATGTATTCTTGAAAAGTTCTGGAAATTTATATTTGGGGTGTGTGTGTGTGTAAAAGTCCTAGCCTATCAATTAATAAAGTGATTGTTATGCCCGAGGTCCTATGAATTTTCTACAGGTCCAATTCCTGTCAAAGCAAGTTAGTTCAAAAATTTCCGTGGGGCCCATCGGAACTGGACCAGACTCCACATGTTTAATAATACTGATATGGTTTACAGGGCAGAGAATAAAGTTATAGTTTGCATTTACTTACAAATGAAGAAAAAAAAAGCAGTATGCTCTCAGCAGCTTCTAAATGGAGTTCTTTGCTTGAATTGTTTTGAGCTATCAAGGGAGAACACAGTGCACTGGCTACATGTGGATTCATTCATTTTCTCTGACGAACAAGATAGAGAGAATTTTACCCTTTCAGACAACTAAGTTCCTCGCCAGACAGCACAAGGAGAGAAAAAAGGATCAGGAAAAGAGACGTTTTTCATCATTTTCCCACTACCTTTTACCCTTTGTAGCTTTAAGTTTAGCAGAGCAGATCTTCTTGATGAAGGGTCTATACACCAGTGCTATCAGCTGAGAGATGTTCGTGTTGAGCAGAGCTTTTACCATGCTAAAGCTTTTATTCTATTTTAAAATGTATTGGACAAATGGTATTTGTGGCAAATCAAAGCAAGCTGCAGAGTTCTGCCTATGGTTAGCAAGTAGAGGTGTCTCAGACCATGGGGTTCTGAGATGTCTTCTGTGTTTATTGCATACCATGTCCACATATATAATGCTAATAAATACAGATACATATAGATACAATGCTAATACTATACATGTAATGCTAATAAAAATATTTCTTAACATGGTAAAAATGGGTTTCACTTGTTAAGATTTTGGGTTCAGATTGCTGTTTTCACTTACAAGATGCTTCTAAATATAAAACATTCAGCTAAGTTTCTCACAGTCGTGATTTAGAAAAAGATGTGCAGTAGATTTTTGTTGTTGTTGCTGCTTTATTTATTTATTTGCTGTGATTCCCACACTCTGGTCACACCTCAAAAAGCATTGACGTTTGAACACTTGGAGAGCATCCATCTTCTCTTGCAAGACTGAAATTCATCTATAACATCTGGTGTAAGTAAATTCCTTCTAGATGCTGAATTCTCGGTCTTTTGAAATATTTTGCAAATTGTCCAAATTTGCATTTTTTTTTCCTTGCCCAGTCATGGCTTATGTTTGACTGCAGTTAATGAACATTGCGTATTTTGGGCTAGAAATGTTGCCCTGTTTTACCTGAATTGAAATTTTTCCTGTGTGTGTATGCCTTCTCAGCATGAGGTACTTTATAACTTAACAGCACGTTTCCTCAAAGTGTCCTATTGACACTTTTCCTGTTTTTCTTCTAATAAAAACCCCAAAGAACAACTACAAATGTCTTTAAATGGCTTTCGGTGCTTAGATGAGTGGATGAGGGCTGCCAGCAGGGTTACTCCAGCCCAGCTACGGTGTCTTTTTTAAACCACTGTGACACAGACAGGTCAAATTGTTTTTGATACCAGCTTGGTTCCTGCTAAGGCAAGAGCATGTTTAGGTTTATTTTTCAACATAGGTTGGAAAAATCATAGCTTCTACTGGGGCAGCCTCCGTACTCAAGAGGTCTACAGTGATTTATAGTTGAGGCGTTACCACCTGGGTTGTGAGGTCTGAAGAAATCACATTGTTTGTGGGAACTGTCTCATAAAAAGCTCTGATCATCTCATCGTCTGCCCCACTCCCTTCCAAGTCCCAGGTATCAGGCACCTGCAATGGCCTAGGCCAGTTCTGTAACTTTGGAGCCCATTCCTTAGATTTGTATGCTCAGAGGTCCCGAGGTTTGGGAAAGAGGGGTAAACTTTTCAGGCACGCCTGAGGAAGTGTTCTTGTGCTTGAAAACTTACCTATTGTCTAGTTTCTGCAGTGAGTCCAAAAAGAGACATGACACCTCCTTTAGAGGTTTCCCTTGCTTTTTATATGCTGTCTAAAGCAAATACAGCAGTGTTGGCTTTATAAAAACTGCATCTGGCACTAAAAATGAATTATTGCTTATGCATTTCCTTCTTCCCTTTTGGATGTGGGGGCAAACTCCCAGGCAATATTATCCCTGAATTAAAAGAAATGTAAATTGACAGGTGCAAATCAGAACTGTATAATTTTATGCTCATTGGAGACAGTGCTTTTCGCATGAATTTGCACGAAAACAGGTCTGGGAGCCTCAGTTCAGATTTGTAATCAAGAATGAATTGCAGGTGATACTTGCTCAATTAGACAGAAATCATATTTGTGGTCATCTGACAAAGATTGTTTGGCTTGGTTAATTGGAGTGTATAGAGTAAATTAGTTGGATGCTCAAAGCAAAAAAATAGTCAGCATTTGGACTCCTAATCAATGTTTCTAGCTTTGTTGTTTGATCTGATCCTGTGAGATACTCAGTAAATGCAATCAATGACAACCAGGGGTGCACAGCAGGTAAGTACAGAGTATCTCATAGGTTGAGGATTGTATGTTGTTTTTTTCTCACTGTTATAGAGAATAGCTTTCACCTGTTTTGAGAACTTCTCAGATCCCAGGTGCATCAAGTGGGGCTGAATGGCAGTGATGAGACAGGCTTCTTCTCTCTTCAACAATAACATCTGCACAAATACGGACAAAATGAAAATGTCCCAATTACAAGTGTGTTGAAGGTGATATTTTTAAAGAAAAAGAGACAAAATTATTTTAGATGATGTATTTCCCTTTGAAACTTTCTGATTGAAGACAATGAAATATCTGCTTGTTTCTGTTGCTTTTTTGGCTTTTAATTTGTCTTTCAAATGATTGCTGAGGTACGGATACCTATATGTTTCACCCTGAGGGTGAAACTGCAGCCTTCATCTGCATATCAGATACTCTTTCCTGAAACCCAAACCAAGAACCTTTCTCCAGTTAGCTTCTATTTATGTTATACTATGAAGACAGTGGGTACCAATTTGAACCCAGAAGACCTAGCTGACTTTCAAGATGATTTCCTTCACCTTCTGGGCTCTGAGCAACACCATGACATGGCAATGATCATGATCAAACTAAACTAAATCAAATTACTAACTTAATCAAGTTGCCTCCCAAGTTGTATTGGCCCCAGCCAGTGGCCAAGCACCCACAATCCAAGTTTCGGACAGGTTTGAACTCAGGCAATTTCTTGAGGAGGTAACATAAGCCAGCCTTTTTGCATGTTAGGACCTGTTAAACTAATCTTGGATTCCTGTTGTGGAGTTGCTGTGGAGAGAAGAGCCCTCGGAAAATGCGTTCATGCTGACCCGAATTTTCCAGCTGACCCAGCTCACTTCTCTAAATCTTTCAGAGGCTGTTTCTCCATTAACATAATGAAGGAGGTGCTCTGGACAAACACTGCTAGAACTTAATCCAGACTAATATATGCAAACAAATGGTGGATATTCTTTATCTGAAGTTCTGCATACTGCTTTTTAATGACTTCAGTTTTGCATCTGAGAATGTACCAGGAGGCTTTTGTATCCCCTGTGTCATGTGGAGGATTGCAGGCGAGCTCTCAGTGTATCATATATTACCTGGGAGAAAACACTGTATTTAAAGATAATAGCTCAGCAGGGAAAAAAGATATTTATGATGTTCTCTTTCTGAAAAGGCTGGTATATTGCTCTATCTTATAAATCTTATTTATAAACCGTGCTTTCTTTACACTGTAGAAATCATCCTCAGCACTCTCGTATTCCAGACACTGCTTGCTCTTCTATCCCACAGTGAACATTATCTTTTTAGGAAGGCTTAGAAAAGCAGTGTTTTCTTTGTCTGCTTATCATATATTATATTTGATAACTTCTCTTGACTTTTTTTGCAAATGTGGCTGGAACAGCCATCTTCCTTTCACCTCCTCTACTAAAAAATAACCACCCAAGGCCACATGAACTTGCCCCATGTCCTTTATGCCCAATTCAGTCATTCAAACACAGCTGTATACAGTTTGTCTAGCAAGGCCACCAAATTTATTTGGTATCATCACAACTCTTTTTTTTTTGGTACTATCACAGCTTTAATGACTGTCCTGAAGAACTGCAAATAAATACACTTTCCACACCTGCTGTATCAGTTTAATATCCTTTTAAATGGGTAATTTTTATCTACATGAATATATCAGCACCTAAAAGAGCACTGCCTTTGCTTTTTCTTATGCAACAAGCCAACGTGTGCTACAATTTCTGAGAAGGGAGTTTAATCTGAAGCTGTGCTGGCCAGATCCATCTGCAGTCTCAGTGCCAAATTTTCCACTTGTGAGATGGATGAATGTTCATCTAAACCAGTAGAAAGGTATCTCATTTCACCATTTGTTTCTGAGGATCTGTCAGAATCAGCATCTCTCTTCTCCTAAATGCTAGTTGTGTCACTTAGTCACAAATCTATCTTTCCTTCCCTTAGATAGCTAGCTTTTTCCAGTAAAGACAAATGCAAGTCATTTATTTCAGCATTTTTTTTTATTCATTGTTTTTTTTTTTCTAGCACAAGTTCCAGAAAAACATGTAAGAGACATAATAGAATTGTTCAAAAACAGGCACTGCATCAGTCAAATTAAGTGCATGAGCAAATGCAAAGTCCACAATTTACCTTTAAATAATGTCTCATAGAAAGAAGCTGAAATATAGTCCTTGATAAGCCCAAGTTTTGGTCATCCATTGTTTTACAAGTAATAAATGGAGTAAAAATGGAAGAGAATGAAAGGCTTAACAACATTTCTCATGACGTTTGGGGAAGAAAAAAACCAAACCTTGCAGAACCTGGAGAAATAGCATGTCTAGCCATGAAAAGGGAAATATGAGACTAGCTAAATGTAGACATTTTTCATTAAACTGTGGTGTTACTATTTATCATCTGAAACGTATAATCCAATGATTTCTTTTTTGACATGTGCTTTTGATGACATGCTGTATATATATCAGTATCAGGAGTTCTCATAGAGCTATGCATGTGCAAAGCCTTCACC
Organism: Penelope pileata; assembly: GCA_013396635.1. Taxonomy (NCBI): domain Eukaryota; kingdom Metazoa; phylum Chordata; class Aves; order Galliformes; family Cracidae; genus Penelope; species Penelope pileata. The sequence continues at coordinate 2,531,117 of WBMW01000664.1, forward strand.
ATAGGATTCTGCTCCTTCTACAGCAGATCATCAATATCCTTAACGAAGGTGAATGAGCCAATTATGATGAATACTCTAACACAGTCAGTGGAGCTTCTTTTTCATGAAGATATTATTCCCTTTTAAGCATAGGTACTTAAAGGTAAACTCCTTAAAGGTTTGGTTTTACTAAATTTACTTGCAGCTGAAAGGCAATCAGTATTCTTTTTTTTTTTTTTTTTTTTTTTAATGTTATCTGATGTCTTTCCACTGTAGTAGCTGAACATAATAGAAATCATAATCAATTAATCTTGAAAAAAATCTATGTAGCAGGCAAACCAAATGCTTAGAACGGAGCAAGAGAACAAAAGCATTGAAAATTGAAGTGTCATGGTCAGAATCACAAACACTGGCGGAATCTGAGACCAAGCCCCAATCTGAATTAACAGACTGTGCAGTGGCTTCACTATCCTCTCTTAGAGATGATACATAGAAAGAGTTTGCAGACTTGGTGGATGTTCAAAATGGCCCTGAGCTGCCAAGTTCACATCCCCAAACTATCCAGGTTTCAGTCTCCTGCCTTTCAATCTGACAGAAAGAGTGGAGGCGGATCCATATAAAGATAAACTGTTTCGTTGTGAGTGTAACTGTTGCTCTGCTGGACCACCAATGGCAATTACTTTTCTGTGACCAGTATTTCAGTTTCCCACTGATGAGTAGAAGTATGCACAAGTTGTAAAGATTGTTGCGAGTACAAATGCGCACCTACAGGGAGATTATGCATTACGCCCTGCTGCAGCTCAATCACAGAATTAATTCATTTCAGACGCTGAAAGAAGGTTTTGAATTTTCTTCCAAAGAAGCTACTGACTACTGGCATGGGGAATAACTTGTCTCTGTGGGAGTGAACATTGCTTGAACAAAAAGCTAAGTTCAGGCTGTTTTTTTTTTTTTGCCATTTTTTATCCAGTTCATGATCAAGGTAGCTAGACAAGGGAATTCTATATGCCTGGGGCTGTGCTGCAACCACTTTGCTTGCATCCTTTAGCTATCAAATCTTGAAAGAGAAAGAGAGAAGAGTCTTTGTTCAGTATTACGTGTGGTGCTGTTAACCCTAATGAGCTTCTCTTGTACTGACATCCTGGGTTAAAGTCTTCATGAACGCATATGGTAAGTTATTACCATAATGTCCAAGGGCTTTGAAATACTCAAAAAATTTGTAACTAAAATGTATTGATATCAAAGCTCCTTTCAAGCCTGATTTCCACAAGAATCAAGTTGAGCTGGCTGTATGATATAAAGACAGTAGAAAGCCATTTTCTTGCCAAAAGTTAAAAAAACTGTACAGATTTTTGGATTTTTCTTACACTCTCACATTATCAAATTAGCTTGTAAAATTAGTCTTAAAGTAATATCACATAGAGAATTCCTATTGGATAATGAGTATATTGGAGTGAGATTAATGAAAATTGGGACAATGTCAGGGTAGAAATCAGACTTGAAGGCTTTTGCAGCTTCTTCTGTGGGTATTCAGTGAAATCCCCTGGCAAGTATGGAGCCATTATTATATTTACAACTTCACTTTCTCTGGACTTATTCAATCTGGTTTAGGTCAAAGTTTAATTGTACTGGGAACAAATGTCAATGTTTTGCCTCAGAAAAAGCCTCAAAGGTAGAGAAAAAATCTTATTTTTGTCAATGGTTAGAAGGAGCTGTCTGTTGGCAACTTTCTGTGCAAATTGCCTTTAGAGATGTTTCTACGACAAAGCGCTCTGGATTAGCAGTCAGGATACTGTGCAGGATGCGTATCTATCCTATCCATAGCTATCCTTGGAGGGAGCTTTGGATGGAGGCTTGCTGTTGTGCTACAAAGGAAAACTTTCCCAGGCGCAAGGATGGGCTTGGAGTCTGTAAGAACAGAGGTCATGCCATGGTCCTTGGACAACAAGGGGTCCTGAAATGACACGTGGTGTTTTGGTGAATGGAAGAGTTTGTTCTATAAGTTTTGGGGCAGGGCTTTTGTGAGAGGAGATAAATGGAGAAATTGTAACTCCCCAACAAATGCCCTCCTGACGGAGCCAGGATTTCACCTTGCACATTCAGGCCTGTTTCATACAGGAAGGCCATGGAGGGCTTCTCTCTTGCTGACAAGTGAAATTACTATCTGTAGTATGCCTCGCCTTTCTGTAGTGGCCTGTGAGATATCGCATACCTCAGACTGCATTGCTTGGATGACTGCACCTTACAAAACCTCTACTAAATGAGTGCATATATACACTATGTGCAAACTGGGAAAGGAATGTAATAGAAACAAAATAGTTATAGCTTTTGAGGAGTATGAACACTGAAAGTAGCTTATAGAAAACTGTCAGAAGCTAGTACATTTAGGAAGAAAAGAAACAACAAGAAAATTAAGCCAAAAAATCAGGGCTAGACAGGAAAAGATTTCAGAAGAAACCTAAAGGGATAGATCGATTTATCAGAACGACACTTATTCTTTTCCATTTGAAATAAAAGTACTCTGAAGTAAAGCTATGAGCCAGCGACACTTTTAATTCTTTCCAGGGCATTTGACGACTCTATGTAATGTTACCTTTGGCAAACAGCAGATATTTTTCGTCCTTTTTTCTACAAATAAGACAGAAGAGACACAATGATCTCCTGTAGAGATGCTACCTAATGCTTATCCTGACTAGATTCAAAACAAGCCATTCAAGATTAAAGGAAGAAACTTCTTATCACTGGAAATTAAGTGGCTGAATGTGTGCCCATCTCATGCAACAAGATAAACATAACCTCTGCTTCTGTACATTGCATGCCCAACAGAAGCTGTTATTGGCATTGCAAGCAAACTTCTTGACTGTGAATGGTATGGTGATTTGGCATATTAATAGCAATTCCATGAGTAACCAACTCAAGACTCAGCCCGGTAATACAAATAAGCAAGTACTCATCATTAATTATTTTTTCCCCCATTTAATCATTCTCTGGAAACTCAAGTCCTAAAAGTGTTCTTGGTGAAACTGTCAGGAAACAGAACTGTTGCTGGCTTTCGGCGGTAGATGCTGGAGGGATCCAAATGAGCCGATAATAATGGTGATGATTTCCAAATCAGTAAAGGAAAACTGCTGGTTTGAAAGTTGTTCTTGATGTACACTACATGTCTATACTGACCTTTCTCTTCTTTTTATCTTAAATTTCCTATGAAAGCCATTTCTGTGTGAAGGGATAAAGAAGATATGTGCTTACAAAATAAATCAAACTGCTGTACTTAGAAGTGTGTTTATTCAACTGTGAAGTCTACTACCAAAACAGGGATTGTCAGACATTAGCTCTATTTTATCACTACTCTCATGAATACCAGGATTGGAAAAGCTCAGAAGCATATGATGCTGACAGTCATCTTAGCCATCAGCCCTCAGCTGAACATGTCCTGAGATCATTTATTCCTGCTTCTTTTTTATTATGCTTATTCCAACCTTCTAGCAGCAAATTTTACTGGCAAATCCAAGTAACTAACTGGGAAGAAACAAAGTTCATCAAGAACTTGATCCAATGAAGAGCTCACCTGAAATAGGGTTTGGGAGAGATGCAAGTTCCGACCTCCACTGCAAACCTCATCTCCAACACCGCAAGCCTCACCACCTTCTGTCAGCTGCAGTATAAAACTGGAGATGTTTAAAATGTGTTGACACCCTAGACCTTGATTTCCTAAGCAGCCAAAGTTTGGCTCCTGCTCTGTCCGTAACAACCTTCTTTGTGGGAGTGGTAAGCAGATAGCAACCATCTCCTGCCTGAAGCCTACAAGCCTAGAGGTGAAACAGTGGACCTACGAGAACATCGAACGTGAGCAGCCATCCTCGGCCTGCCTTGCTTGAAGGCACTAAGGTAATGGGTGATGTGAAAATCACACATTTGCCAAAGGATGGTCTCACGTACAGTGTGCAGCAGCAATGGCCTTTGTCCTCATGTTAGAGCCATACTCCTTTTGTGTAACAGTACAGTGAGTGCATTGCTCAGTTTGGTTCTTGGATATCTTGTCTGATGAGTGTGAGAACTGCAAGGCAAACCTATTTCAGGATAGGTGCAAGCATGTTCTCTTTTACTGAGACTATGTCACTTTGCTTAGAAATAATTTGAGACTCATTTTAACATGCAGACTATGAGATGCTCCTTGGCATTACTGGACAAGCAATAACTCAGAAGCCTAGTAGTTCACATACGCCTCATGGCTTGTATGGTGCAAATCTTGGTGAGGAAAATATTTCGGAGTGGTTCCTGAAAGCCAGAAGTGAATGTTCAGTTCTATGTCTGTTGCTAACCTACGTCTGCTATCTGAATACAGACACACAATTGTTTAATAATCTTGGAAATTCTTGGAAAAAAGCAGAAACTCTTAAAGATTCACCACTGGTCAATGCTATGTTCACATGCATAGGCTGTTGATATTCTCATCACACAATGTTCTGCCTCTGAAAAGGGAACAGGCACAAAACCTGATTGATTAATGGGATGTAATTACACACAATGTCATTATAAATATGTACAGTGAAGTATTTGTAGACACCACAATATCCAAGCTTTTTTTCTTTTTCCTGCTCGAGATATTTACAAATAACTTCTGCTAAGGCTGTTCATTTTCTAACTTCTGTGTGAAAGATTTGTTGTCAGCAAGTGCAGGTGAAATTCACAGAAACAATGATTTATTTGTACGGCATAAATTGCTTTCAGATATATTGGTGAACATACGTGTGTGAAAAGAACATGGGATTTTACGAAGGAGGAAAAATAATTCAATGATGTGTTTTCTTACAGAAACAGCAGCAAAAAAAACCCAATGCAAATTTTAGAGGCAGGGGAATAAAAGAGTAGAGCTTTTGTACTCTTGAGAAGCTTTTTGAGGAACCAGTCCTGGTTTACGGCTTCTTATAAGCATTTATAGAGGTTTATAGTGATAGGTTTCTTTTTCCCTGGGAAAAGCTGAATGAGATTCCGGTGGAATCAGCTGCAGCTGGGTGAGAGGTGGTCATTGCATCCAAGAAGTAAGACTGCACTCTTCTTCATCACTCTGGGCACACACAGGGCATCCTGCCCTGGAGCATGGGAATGGACCCAGAAATTATGAAAATCTGTCTCATAGCATTGTGGAGAATTATTTGCAGAGCCATTTATAACAGCCAAAATAATTCAGTTGTGACCTCTTCGTGTTCCCATAAAACTGTTTTTCCTTCAGCATCAGGAGATGAGTCAGCAGGAGTGATAACAAGAGTTAGAGAAAGACTGGAAAAAATGAATGTCCCAAGTATTTTGGCAGTGAAAATTCAAGCTTCAAAGTGATTTCTTCATGGAACATTTTTTTTCTCTCTCCAGGACACCAAACTGACTGACTATTAAAGAAAGAAGAAAAAGAATGAGAAAGAGAGCAAAAAGGACTCGGATGGTACTTCTCAGTGTCTATCAATATATAACATACTTTTTGGAACATTGCGTAACACAACCTCTCAAGATAGCCCTGTCTGAATAGATTTTAGTAATGCTTTCTGTTTGGTGATCTGTTTTGCAGAAAACCCACAGGGCCTCATTTTCAACTGGTGTAACAGGCTTTCTTGTTTGTTAAGCCCATCAGGATCAGGAAATTGTCCTTGCAGCTTAACAGAACACTTGCTTGCCCAGAAATTACTGTCAGGTTGCCGTCAGGTCTGTCCTTCCTCCTGTAGGACAAAATGGGTGATAGGAAAGCTTGAATTTCCTCAGCCTTTGTCTTCAGTGGTCAGGTGATCAAGCATACAGACAGGTCATCAAGGAGATTGTAGTATGAGGCATTATTTTGCATGGACTGTTGCAAAGTTTTTTTTCTGTTTTGCAATGTTTTCAATGCAATTTCTTCAACTTTTAAAATCTGCTGTGCATGATATATAAAAACAGTATTGCATACATTTCTTATCCAATAGGGGGAAAATAATGACTGTTAGTACTGAACTAGTTCTGTTTTCATGGCCTTTGAATAATAGCTATGAAGGAAAAAGGCAAGGAAATAAAGGAAAGGAAAAGGAAAGGAAATAAACTAATTTCCTTTTCTCTTCATGAAGTGCAATGTAAAAGAAGGGGCTTTGGACATATCTGAAGGTTGGTAGCAGCTGAGCTGTGGTGGTGAGACTCTAAGATGTCTAAATCTTCTTGTCAATTACCTTGTGATTTTAAGCAGGACAGCCCAGAAATATCCATGCTTGTATCCCCCATAGCTAGTGCAGAATGGGTAGCTTTTGCTCCTGAGATGTTAGAAACATATAACGATGCACTGGTGAGGCAGGCTATACACTGCTGTCTTTCCAGAATCTGCCAGCATGCACACTTGCAGACGAGCAGCCATTACCTGGAGGTTCAACCTTGATTTGGCTTTGAATGTGCTGTGGCTTGGGTTGGCTTTGCACTTTGAGGGTGCAAAATTGCTTATTTTAAACAGTCTTAATAAAATGCTTGTTGCTGTGACTGTAAAATGGAGTTTATTGTAGTAATGAATGTAGAAGAAATGTGTTTCATGAGATATTTCATGAGATATGTCCCGCACGACATCCTGGTTGATAAACTGGATAAATATGGGTTTGATGGACGAACCACTCGCTGGATAAGGAACTGGCTGGATGGCCGCACTCAGAGAGTGACGGTCAATGGCTCAGTGTCTGAATGGAGACCAGTGATGAGTGGTGTTCCTCAGGGATCGGTACTGGGACCAGTGCTGTTTAACATCTTTGTC